>CM050167.1:12306943-12324443 GCA_027410445.1 Discoglossus pictus
GCCGCTGGGGGGGAAGGACGACACCTCCTGCCCCCTGGGGTTCACACTGCCGCTGGGGGGGAAGGATGACACCTTCTGCCCCCTGTGGTTCACACTGCCGCTGGAGGGGAAGGACGACACCTTCTGCCCCCTGGGGTTCACACTGCCGCTGGGGGGGAAGGACGACACCTTCTGGCCCCTGGGGGTCACACTGCCGCTGGGGGGCAAGGACGACACCTTCTGCCCTCTGGGGTTCACACTGCCGCTGGGGCGGAAGGACGACACCTTCTGCCCTCTGTAGGGCCGGTAGAGAGACCTCGATCCCATCTCTACCTGCCATCTGGAGGTCATCGCAGGACCAGTCAATGAAGTCTGGTTCTGCTTGTCGAGTAGGTTGGGGCTGCACAAGGCTGAGCAGGTGTTTGTAGTCCTGCTCCAGCTCTCACTCTCTCGTTACCAGGTGGGTCATGTCTTTGCTCACCTCGCCTTCGTCATCCCAGACATACATGCCCATCCGGTAGTCGTAGATGTCCCAAAACCTAGACCCCTCCGTGCTGCCAAGATCAATATCATCCTCCAAGGCATCCCATAATAAACCCGGGCCATCATAATCATCCCCCTCCGGTAAGTCGTGTTCAGCCGTCCAGGGGGTAAGTATGCCACCAGAGGGCCTGGTATGCATTGTCTAGCCAGAGCTCTCGCCATACCAGGGTCTCTAGTCTTGTCACCCACTCATCCAGGGGCTGCTCTCCCAATAGATACATCCGCATCGCCACACGCTTCTGTAGCCGCTGCTCATCACTGGGGAGACTCTCACCTCGCCGCCATTGGGCATCTTCCAGGGCATCATACCAGAGTTCCTTTCTGTCTGCATCCCTGTAGTCCGCGGCCGCCTCCTCCTCCTCATCATGAAACGCTGTCTGAAAACTAGCCGGTTCCATCCTGCTGTAGCCAGGGGCGCTGTACGGATACTAGCGTTGCCCTCAATTTGTAACTCCAAACGTTACCGGTGTCTCCGTGCTGCTTTTCCTCTTACTAGGACGCCATCCCACCACTGCCAGCCAATGTAACGGATCTACTGGCACCCCGACTGGGTACCTCCGTTGATGGATGCGTCCTAGCTTGCGTCGAGGCCTACAAGCACTGCACCGGACACCAAAATCACCACAGACTCCAAGGATAGTACGACAGGAACAAACGTTCAGTAGTTACAGCTCAAGGGAGTATGCAAAAGCATAGCAATCCCCAGTATGATATAGCGATCCCTTACAACTTTCTTATCTCTTGAATCTCTGTAACAGGATTATCTTTTAGCCTAGGTCTGCAAAAGTCTGGCTAATATTCTGAGCCAATATATTCTGTAGAACATCAACCAACATACATATAGTAGGATCATATTTTAACCATAATAATCATAAAACAGTTTAAAACAGTGATGGGTTCCATTACAGCAACCATGTGCTCAATGGAGACTGCCTCTATCCCTGGATAATTGGATTACTTTCCCCATTGTCTCCAGTACAGAGGCCTCTGTAAAACCAGTTTGTAAAATGTATTTTTCCTCTCCTTGAAATGTTTATTGCTGTGAATGCTGTATGAAGTGTGCGTTTGTTTTGTTCTTGAAATGTGAGTAAAGGTGAATTGCAGTAATGCTGATGGGTTGTCAAACTAGAGAATTGACCAACAAATACTTTTGTCCGGACATCCCCAGGCCGATCCGTTGGGATCAGACCGTGTATGCCGGCTTATGGTCACGGGGGAGGTGTGTAACGGAACCCATCACTGTTTTACCCTGTTTTATGGTTATTTAATTCATATGGTTAAAATATGATCACATTGCTATACTGTAGATATGTTGTTTTATGTTCTACAGAATATATTGGCTCAGAATATTACAGCTACTAGGCTAATAGATAATTCTATTACAGAGACTCCTCATAAGGTAAGGAAGTCTATTGTATAAAGTGTTTTCATTATGAGACATAGAACAAAGAGAAGTATAATCTGATCAATGTCTGATTGTATCAAAGTAGCCAGGTAGCCTCAGGGAGGTGTGACCACACCTATTGTCTCTCTATGTGTATTGTGTGGCCAAATATGGGAGATGTGTATTGCCTGTGGAAAGAGGTGTATATATATTTCTGCATAACAAAATAAAGACAGTATTCTTTGACTCCTAATTGAGTGTCGTCCAATATGGGTGGTCTGGGCTTGTGAGACTGCAGTGCTTCTTGGATATTTTACTGTATACCAGCGGAGATACTGGACTTCGTGTTCCAACTCTGTTACAGATAGATAGATAGATAGATAGATAGATAGATAGATAGATAGATAGATAGATAGATAGATAGATAGATAGATAGATAATCTATCTATCTATCTATCTGATAGAGAGATAGATAGACATATAGATAGATAGATAGATAGATAGATAGATAGATAGATAGATAGATAGAGAGATAGATAGATAGAGAGATAGATAGATAGATAGATAGACATATAGATGGATAGATAGATAGATAGATAGATAGATAGATAGATAGATAGATAGATAGATAGATAGATAGATAGATAGAGCAATAGAGAAAGAGAGACTTATAGATAGATAGAGGAATAGAGAAAGAGAGACATATAGATAGATAGATAGATAGATAGATAGATAGATAGATAGATAGATAGATAGATAGAGCAATAAAGAAAGAGAGACATATAGATAGATAGATAGATAGATAGATAGATAGAGAGATAGATAGATAGATAGATAGATAGATAGACATATAGATGGATAGATAGATAGATAGATAGATAGATAGATAGATAGATAGATAGATAGATAGATAGAGCAATAGAGAAAGAGAGACTTATAGATAGATAGAGGAATAGAGAAAGAGAGACATATAGATAGATAGATAGATAGATAGATAGATAGATAGATAGATAGATAGATAGATAGATAGATAGATAGATAGAGCAATAAAGAAAGAGAGACATATAGATAGATAGATAGATAGATAGATAGATAGATAGAGAGACATATAGATTGAGAGAGAGTGATAGATAGAGAGAGAGAAGAGAGATAGATAGATAGATAGATAGATAGATAGAGAGATGGAGAGATGGATGTATGAATGGAGTGATAATAAGTGAAGGGTGAGAGCTTGAGAGAGATGGAGAAGTAGAGTTAGAGGAGAGATAAAGATGGATAGAGAGATAAAGCGATGCAGAGCGCGAGCTGGCGCTATAATATATTAGATGTATTCCTATCCCCACTGTCCCTGAACGTTACTCGCACAGACATCACTAATACTCTGTAATGACGTCCCGTGTAAGGCAACGTATCATTATGTCCATGAATAAAGTCCTCCTCATTCTGCTGGCAGTGATACCACAGAAGTGAGGAGTCTGCAGTCTCTCTGCGGAGGAGCTGACTCAGCATCTCATCACAATACTTCTATCCATCAAAAGCATTTATTAGAACTGATCACAGGCGAAACGCGTCAAGGTCACTCTATAATGCTGAGCAAACAACTGCTGGTATCATTCCTGCTCTTACAAAAAAAAATCTACTTAAAATTGTATTTATATAAGGACACACAATTTTGACATTGATAATATAATTACTATATGGCAGAACGTGTAAGAACGAGTCAATGTTTTATTTTATTAGAGGCATATAGAAGTTTCCTGGATTTTACTAGGTATATAATATCCCAGGATATCTATTTACTTTTATGTATTTTATTAGGAAGGGCTTATAAGCTCTGCATACAATCAAGCAGTCTCTGTATGCCCTCTGCAGCATATGCAGACACAGACTCTATAGGGCTGGATGTGCATTGTAGTGTCCTAGCCTATCAGGGACCAAGTCTCAGAGTGTTGCTAAGAGATGGTCACTGATTGGTTAGTATGAGACGCAGTACAGTCAGCCCTATAGAGTCTGTGTCTGCATACGCTGATTAGGATAGACCCATACAGGGACTATTTGTTTGAATTCAAGCAAAAAAAGCATGCTTATAAGCTCTTCTTAAAAATAAAAATACATAACAGTAAATAGATACCCAGGGATAGTATATATCAAGTTACATCCAGGAACCTTTCACATCCCTTTAATGAAATAAGCTTGTTGGTTCTCTGCAGTATGAGAGGGTTTTTAGTGGTTCGGGTTATTGGATTATACATAAAATATATTTAAACTGCAAAGAAGTGGTGTGAGGTGCTGTAGTGCTTTTAAAAGAATTATGTAAATTAATTAAAATTAAAATTAAGATTAGTTGAGATCAGAGAAAGAGATAGCCATGGTTAAGTGATCTTCATAAGTAGCAGGCCCTTATTGGGGCCATTGGAGATGCTTGAGATATGTGATGTTGCCAGAACATTAGGGGACCTGAAAGAAGAGTGGTCTACAACCAAGCATCCTAATAACCACTGGAGCCAAGAGCTCTCCAATAAGAATGGAAGACAGAACCTTCTCTTCACTCAAAGTCCATTCAGGTGATTTCCCTGGTACTCTTGGCCATATCTACTGTACACATTAGATTAATTTTCCTCTGACTACACTCCCTTTCTTCCAAAGAAATTCAGCTCCTTTCTACATACCAATTTAGTTACAATATGTTCTATTTTACACACCTGAACAACACCATTTGCTAGAAGTGGGGAATATCCACTGAGAGAGGGAGGGTGGGAGAGAGGGAGAGAATGAAGGAAGGTGTGGGAGGAAAGGGGAGCAATAATGGTGGGAGAGGGATGGGATGAAGATTAGAGGAAAGAAGTATAGAGGGAGTAAGGGAGGATAAGAGGGAACATGTACAGAGGAAAGAAGGAGTATAGAGAGAGACAGAGGCCAGATGGAGAGTGGTAACAGAGAGAGGAAGTACAGAGAGGGGATTGAGGGGGGATATATAAATAATTATTAATACTGAAAAATATTTTTACAATGATGTTATATTTTAATTCTGCCCTAACAGGGCACATTCACTTGGAGAGGCCAATGGTGGTATACATTATTTGGGACACTGCCAATAAAGCAAACTAAAACATACCTTTGATAAATTGTATAAAATGTTAGATAAGCCCTAAAAAAGGGAAAAGAGAATTGTGTCCATGTTACCTTCTGGTCAAAACCCGTAAACTGACGAATAGGCCTTCATCAGTGACTAGGTAATATCCATTTAAATGTATTGTTCCTAGACAGCGACCTATATTGGCTAATTGTTCAGTCAGCTCTTTTTTTTAATAATATCTACACTTGCACACTATTCACCTACAGAATACCTACAGTGGATATAAAAGTCTACACACCCCTGTTAAAATGTCAGGTTTCTGTGCTGTAAAAAAATGAGACAAAGATAAATCATTTCAGAACTTTTTCCACCTTTAATCTGACCTATAAACTGTACAACTCAATTGAAAAACAAACTGAAATCTTTTAGGTGAAGGGAAGAAAAGAAGAAAAAGAAAAAAATATTGTGGTTGCATAAGTCTGCACTCCCTCTTATAACTGGGGATGTAGCTGTGTTCAGAATTAAGCAATCACATTCCAAATCGTGTTAAATAGGAGTCAGCATACACCTGCCATCATTTTAAGTGCCTCTGATTAACCCCAAATAAAGTTCAGCTGCTCTAGTTGGTCTTTCCTGAAATTGTCTTAGTCGCATTCCCACAGCAAAAGCCATGGTCCACAGAGAGCTTCCAAAGCATCAGAGGGATCTCATTGTTAAAAGGTATCAGTCAGGAGAAGGGTACAAAAGAATTTCCAAGGCATTAGATATACCATGGAACACAGTGAAGACAGTCATCATCAAGTGGGGAAAATATGGCACAACAGTGACATTACCAAGAACTGGAGCTCCCTCCAAAATTGATGAAAAGACGAGAAAACTGGTTGGGAGGCTACAAAGAGGCCTACAGCAACATTAAAGGAGCTGCAGGAATATCTGGCAAGTACTGGCTGTGTGGTACATGTGACAACAATCTTCATATGTCTGGGCTATGGGGTAGAGTGGCAAGACAAAAGCCTTTTCTTACGAAGAAAAACATCCAAGCCAGGCTACATTTTGCAAAAACACATCTAAAGTCTCCCAAAAGCATGTAGGAAAGGTGTTATGGTCTGATGAAACCAAGGTTGAACTTTTTGGCCATAATTCCAAAAGATATGTGTGGCGCAAAAACAACACTGCACATCACCAAAAGAACACCATACCCAGAGTGAAGCATGGTGGTGGCAGCATCATGTTTTGCGGCTGTTTTTCTTCAGCTAGAACTGGGGCCTTAGTTAAGATAGAGGGAATTATGAACAGTTCCAAATACCAGTCAATATTGGCACAAAACCCTCAGGCTTCTGCTAGAAAGCTGAACATGAAGAGGAACTTCATCTTTCAGCATGACAACGACCCAAAGCATAAATCCTAATCAACAAAGGAATGGCTTCACCAGAAGAAGATTAAAGTTTTGGAATGGCCCAGCCAGAGCCCAGACCTGAATCCGATTGAAAATGTGTGGGGTGATCTGAAGAGGGCTGTGCACAGGAGATGCCCTCACAAGCTGACAGATTTGGAGTGTTTTCAAAAGGTGCTTCAACGAAGTATTAGTTTAAGGGTGTGCATACTTTGCTGCTTTGCAATGATCACCTTTGGCAGTCTTTGCGAGCTCCACTGTGAGTGCCTTAGGCGGTCATAGCAAGCCTCTTACCCTGTGTCCTTTATAGGCCCCGCGCTTGAGTGTTACTGTCTTGGGTTAAGTATTACTGCTTAGGGCTCGTTTTTATGTCTTTTGGGCAAGTTTTTTCACGAGGCTTGCAGTGCAATAATAGCCTTTGGCGTTCATTGCAGCCCAAGTCCAGTGCGGTCGATGGCTCGCCTCGCAAGGCTCGCAGTTGCGGCCATATGGGCCACAAATGGCTCGCCTCGCTTTGTAAGGCTGGCAAAGCGTGACCAACATCGTAAGCATTACGAACAGCCCTGCAGATTCACAACTATATATGTGATATATATATATATATATATATTTGCCAGGTTAACACCTGGGTTTGGGGGAGGGGCCCTCCTTCACTCTGCCTCTTCCCATGGGAAGGGCCTGCTTCAGCCTTTATATGTACTTACTGGCCACATCCCCTTGCTCAGTTCATTCCTGAGCCCGTGCCTGCAGGTTGTTTCTCTGCACGCTCTTGTTTTTTCAGCTTTCCAAGCCTCATATCGCAAGCTCCAGTTGCTTTTTGACCTTTTCCAACCATTATCCAAGGTAAGCTGTCAACTCCTTCTAAGCTATCCTCAGCGGATCTTGGCCCAGGACTGCCAAGCTGCTTCCTTGTCCATGTCCAAGGTTCAGCTTTTGCTTTCTTAAGCATAGTTTTGACCAAGTCTACTGAGTTTCTCAACTTTCCTATACCTTCTTTGGTGGGTTTGGACCTGAATTTGCTAAGTTGCGTCCCTTGTCCATATCCAAGGCTACGCCTTTGGGCTTTCATAATCCTCCTGTTGCAGATTTTGGCCCAAACCTGCTAACCTTCAAACTTCCTCTGGTTTTCCATAAGTTCTAAACCAGCCTTCACAGGCTTACCTCATTGACGCTTTCCATACGACCCATATCAGCCTTCACAGGCATGTTCTCATTCACATTTTCCCAAAATCAGCCTTCGCACGCTTATTTCAATCACACTTTCAAGTCCTCATAAGTCCTAATGCTACATCAGCCTTCGACAGACCGCAACTTGATCACACTTTCATGGGCTCCCTTCCCTCTCTCCTCACCATCACTTGGCCCTTGGCCCTCTTAACAGGCCAGTTAGGGCATAGCAATAGGCCATACCCCAGCTACACAAGGAGAGGGGCCGGCCACAAAGCTTATGTCCAGATTGTTTCCCTGGGATAATGGGGGGAATGCCCTCCCAAATGTCAGTGAGGGCATTGCCATCACTGGAGAGTAATGGTTCAATGTACTCGATTGTTGGGATAGGGATCCGACCAGGATTTTTTTTTTTTTCCCTTTAAGACGATTGGCGCAAGTTTCGCTTGTTTTTTTCTGTTTGCCTTCCTCTGGCTCAATTAATTAATTAATTAACAACTAATACGCATATTGCAGATCAGAGGAGATCTTAAAAGGTTGAACTTGATGGATTGAAAGTCTTTTTACAACCTCAATTACTATTTAAATAAATATATATATATATATATATATATATATATATATGTATATATATATAGCTCTAGCCCCTTACCGAAGGATAGTTCGTCTCTGTTCTTTAAAATGTTTTACAGATAATTTTTTTTTTCTTTAAATATAATTTTATTGTAAGAACATAACATTATACAAAGAAATAACTCATATAAAATGAAAAGCATACTTAATATAAACATATATTATTCAAGTTTTATGATTTATAATTACATCCTTCACTTCCTTTATTTATTTTCCTTTATTAAGCAAAACAACTGAACATAAAATTTAATTTGCAACTTATGTACTAATATCCTCCTAATGTTTCCCAAGGCGTTCATGTTTTGTTATTGTATAACTCTATCCATCCAAGAGACCCATTTCTTGTCATAATGTAATAACTTTTTTTTTATTGTGTATTTTATTCTTTCTTGCTTACTTTTTTCTACGATAATGCGCCAGGAAAAGTCTAATTTTTTCATCTAGTTGTAATATGTAATATAAATATTATTTCCACTAGTTCTTTACTTGTAATGTTTAATTATCTAGAACTTTCCTATTAAACAAGTTGGTGCTTTACTTTTAGCCTAATATAGATATCATTAATTACTTCTTCTATTTTCTATCATATTTTCCTAACTATTGGACAATTTCACCAAATATGTAAGTAAGATCCTTCTTGTTCACATTGTCTAAAGCAAAGATGTGACTGATTTTTGAATATTTTATGTAATTTTGTTGATACCATAAATATACTATGAGTCACTTTCAGACCAATACAACCATTACTTGAAAAGCTAGATGTTTGTGCCATTCTTTATTATCTATATTAATGTTCTCCTTATAAAAGCAGTTGTCATCTAGATTGTTTCCTGATCCTTATATCATACTTATTTGTTCCTTTACATTTGGATTTTCTAGGCATTTCTTCCCAAAATCAGTAAATGGTCTCCTTATCTCTTGTGAGGTAATGTGTAGATATGAATAAAAATCAACTTACTGTATATACTCGAGTATAAGCCGAGTTTTTCAGCCCTTTTATTAAGGCTAAAAAGGGCCCCCTCGGCTTATACTCGAGTCACTACCCTGTGTCTCTCTTTCCCCCTGTGTCTCTCATTAACCCCCCGTGTCTCTCTTTAACCCCGTGTCTTTTTCCCCCCGTGTCTCTCTTTCCCCCGTGTCTCTCTTTAACCCCAGTGTCTCTCTTTAACCCCAGTGTCTCTCTTTAGCCCCCCGTGTCTCTCTTTAACCCCAGTGTCTCTCTTTAGCCCCCCGTGTCTCTCTTTAACCCCCCATGTCACTGTTTAACCCCTCTGTTGCTCTTTCCCTCCTGCCCCCATCCTCAACCCCCCATCCTCATCTTAACCCCCCCTCATCAGGTAAGTGAGGGTAAGGGAAGAGGGGGGTGTAATTAGAGGGGTAAAGTGAGGAGGGGGTTAAGGATGAGGATGGGGGTTGAGGATGAGGATGTGGGGTTGAGGATGAGGATGTGGGGTTGAGGTTGAGGAGGGGTGTTGAGGTTGAGGAGGGGGGTTGAGGAGGGAGGTTGAGGCAGGAGGTTGAGGAGAGGGGTTGAGGAGGGAGGTTGAGGAGGGAGGAGGAGGGTTAAGGAGGGAGGTTGAGGTTGAGGAGGGAGGTGGAGATTGAGGAGGGGGGTTGAGGAGGGAGGTTGAGGATGAGGAGGGAGGAGGAGAGAGGTTAAGGATGAGGAGAGGGGTTGAGGTGGGGGTTGAGGATGAAGGTTGAGGAGGGAGGTGGAGGGTTGCGGATGGAGGTTTAGGATGAGGAGGGAGGTTGAGGATGAGGAGGGGTGTTGAGGATGAGGAGGGGTGTTGAGGATGAGGATGGGGTTGAGGATGAGGTTAGGGGGGTTCAGGATGAGGTTAGGGGGGTTGAGGATGAGGTTAGGGGGGTTGAGGTAAGGGGTTGAGGAGGGAAGAGGAGGGTTGATGAGGGAGGTTGAGGAGGGAGGTTGAGTATGAGGAGGGGGGTTGAAAATGGAGGTTGAGGATGAGGAGGGGGGTTGAGGAGGGGGGATGAGGGTTGAGGATGAGGAGGGGGGTTGAGGATGGGTGGTTAAGGAGGGAGGTTGAGGTTGAGGAGGGGGGTTGAGGATGAGGAGGAGGGTTGAGGAGGAAGGTTGAGGGTGAGGAGGGGGGTTGAGGATGAGGAGGAGGGTTGAGGATGAGGAGGAGGGTTGAGGATGAGGATGGGGGGTTGAGGATGAGAATGGGGGGGTTGAGGATGAGAATGGAGGGGGTTGAGGATGAGGATGGGGGGTTGAGGATGAGGATGGGGGTTGAGGAGGGAGGTTGAGGAGGGAGGTTGAAGATGAGGAAGGGGGTTGAGGAGGGTTGAAGAGGGAGGTTGGGGAGGGGGGTTGAGGATGAGGAGGGAGGTTGAGAAGTGGGGTTGAGGAGGGAGGGTGAGGAGGGGGGTTGAGGAGGGGGGTTGAGGAGGGGGATAAGGAGGGAGTATGCGGAGTGTGATAAGGGAGGGGAGAGAAAGAGACACAGGCAAAGGAGAGGGGGGAAGAGACACAGGGAAGGGAGAGGGGGGAAGAGACACAGGGGACGGAGAGGGGGAGAGACATGGGAGGAAGAGGGGGGAAGAGACACAGGGGAGAGAGAGGGGGGACACACAAAAAGGGCACAGAGGGCACCCAAGAGGGGGACACAGAGGGCACAAGAGGGACACAGGGGGCAGCACATTCCCCACCCTCGGGTGGGGAGGGGGTTGAGGTTGAGGAGGGGGGTTAAGGAGGGAGGTTGAGGCAAGAGGTTGAGGAGAGGGGTTGAGGAGGGAGGTTGAGGAGGGAGGTTGAGGAGGGAGGAGTAGGGTTAAGGAGGGAGGTTGAGGATGAGGAGGGGGGTTGAGGATGGGGTTGGAGGTTGAGGAGGGAGGTGGAGATTGAGGAGGGAGGAGGTTGAGGATGAGGAGGGGGTTGAGGAGGGAGGAGGAGAGAGGTTGAGGATGAGGAGAGGGGTGGAGGAGGGGGTTGAGGATGAAGGTTGAGGAGGGAGGAGGAGGGTTGAGGAGGGAGGTTGAGGATGAGGAGGGGGGTTGAGGAGGGGTGTTAAGGATGAGGATGGGGGGGTTGAGGTTTGAGGAGGGGGGGTTGAGGATGAGGAGGGGGGGTTGAGGATGAGGAGGGGGGGTTGAGAATTAGGAGGGGGTTGAGGATGAGGATGGAGGGTTGAGGATGAGGATGGGGGGTTGAGGATTAGGAGGCGGGGTTGAGGATGAGGATAGGGGGGTTGAGGTGGGGGGTTGAGGAGGAAGGAGGAGGGTTGAGGAGGGAGGTTGAGGATGAGTACGTTGAGGATGAGGAGGGGGGTTGAGGATGGGGTGGTTAAGGAGGGAGGTTGAGCAGGGGGGTTGAGGTGGGGGGTTGAGGAGGAAGGAGGAGGGTTGAGGAGGGAGGTTGAGGATGAGGATGAGGAGGGGGGGTTGAGGAGGGGTGTTAAGGATGAGGATGGGGGGTTGAGGATGAGGATGGGGGGGTTGAGGTTTGAGGAGGGGGGGTTGAGGATGAGGAGAGGGGGTTGAGGATGAGGAGGGGGGGTTGAGAATTAGGAGGGGGGTTGAGGATTAGGAGGGGGGTTGAGGATGAGGATGGGGGGTTGAGGATTAGGATGGGGGGTTGAGGATTAGGATAGGGGGGTTGAGGTGGGGGGTTGAGGAGGAAGGAGGAGGGTTGAGAAGGGAGGTTGAGGATGAGTACGTTGAGGATGAGGAGGGGGGTTGAGGATTAGGAGGGGGGTTGAGGATGAGGATGGGGGGTTGAGGATTAGGATGGGGGGTTGAGGAAGAGGATAGGGGGGTTGAGGTGGGGGGTTGAGGAGGAAGGAGGAGGGTTGAGGAGGGAGGTTGAGGATGAGTACATTGAGGATAAGGAGGGAGGTTGAGGAGGGAGGAGGAAGGTTGAGGATGAGGAGGGGGGGTTGAGGATGAGGAGGGGGGGTTGAGGAGGAGGAGGGGGGTTGAGGAGGAGGAGGGGGGTTGAGGATGGGGGTGTTGAGGATGAGGAATGGGGGGTTGAGGATGAGGATGGGGGGTTGAGGAGGGAGGTTGAGGAGGGAGGTTGAGGATGAGGAGGGGGTTGAGGAGAGGGGTTGAGGAGGGAGGTTGAGAATGAGGAGGGGGGTTGAGAAGTGGGGTTGAGGAGGGAGATTGAGGAGGGATGAGAGGGAGGATGCGGAGGGGGGTTGAGGAGGGTGATAAGGGAGGGGGAGGGAAAGAGACACAGGCAAGGGAGGGGGAGGGAAAGAGACACAGGGAAGGGAGAGGGGGGAAGAGACACAAGGGAGGGAGCGGGGGGGAAGAGACACAGGGGAGGGAGAGGGAGGAAGAGACACAGGAGGGAGAGGGGGAAGAGGCAGCACATTTCCCACCCTTGGCTTATACTCGAGTCACTAATTTTTCCCAGTATTTTGTGGTAAAATAGTTGCCTTGGCTTATACTCAAGTACAGTATATACGGGTATTCATTCTTATTAAGTAGTCCTTCAAAATTTCTAAATGAATTTTTTTATAAATGTTATTAGTCTTGTTAAGCCAAGTTTAGTCCATAGTTTGATTGTTTAGTTTTTTTAGATTTACTGGAAAATTGGGGTTATATGTAACAGGAGTCATTGGTGATTTTAGGGTTGTTAGTTGGCTATTTATTTATTTATTTATTTAAATGAAAATGCCATGGCGGATCCCTTCTGGATCACTACCTTGTCATGGTGAAGGGGCTTGTGCACCTCAATGAAGCTGTGAGCTATACCATTGAGGGTCACCCAAGATGGGCAGGTCATAGATGAGAGGTCAGACAAATTGTGGTCCACTGAAGAAGGAACTGGCAACCCACTCCAGTATCTTTACCATGAAAACCTTATGGATTAGCACACAGGGACACAATATGTACACAATGGTGTACTGCAGTTCATAGGGTCAAAAGAGTCAGTCACAACTGAATGACTGAACAACGACAACAACAACCATTGCTGAATAAACTGATTTAAATGTTATATTCCCCTTGGGTGCATGTCCCTGTAAGTCAGTGAGCAGTAACACAACAGCACGAGTCTTGAGATTCAGTCAGTGAGATTACTTAGGGATACATTAGTTGACCTAGACAGGTGTAAATTTTGATTTTTAAACATATTTTAATTAAAACACCACTGCTGTGCTTTATTTATAATGGTTTATTTTGATAATTTTTGATAACTTGTTAATGGGAGCAAATGATACAAAAGCAGCGCAGACAACAACTGACTTCAAATAGTAATAACTCAGATTAGCAGCAATTGTGAGAAGGAAATAACTTTTTCCATGTTTTTCCACCCTCTATCTGATGGTGCAAAGCACATGGAGCGACTCAAGGATTCCTTTAAATGATAAAAAAACATAATATTGCTCAATATATATGTTTGAGAATAAAGAACGGATAGGCCCCTGCAGATATGTGCATTACATGTCATTCTCAGGGGAATCCCCCCACGTGCAGATATCATGTATGATTTATACCTTTAAATTATTAACACAGTGATTCAGACACAAAGTGCAAGCAGATGTAACATCTTTATATATTTTTGAGCAGCTGTAAATGATTTTCTTTTGTATAACTTGACATTAGCCCGTAACTACCGAAAGTCAATGGCGGTGATCAATTTAAATTAAATGTAAAATATTTTCCTGCACATTTGGCAAATGTTTAATCATAGAGTGACTGATAAATTAATAGAAACAGTGTTACCTGCAGCAGACAATACACTTAAGAATTGCAAGTGTTATATTTCACCATCTCACATTATCCTGAAGAACTTTCTGCACTTTAGTGTTTAAGACTTTAGCAGATTTGCTTCTCTCTCATCACCTATTCAGGTGTTAAGGTTGTGGAAAGGATCTGTCCAGGAGGCTGGCCTGAAAGGAGTTTCTATCTACATCCTCAGCTGCTGGACAAGTAATTCGAGTGAAGAGAAGTGACCCAAATTTCAAATGTAAGTTTTAAAAGACACATTGAATTTATTTTCTGACAATCAGTTCTAAATATATAAATAAACCAATTAAACCCAATTATATGGCTGCTACATTAGGTTTTATAAAAACGATATGGGTGGTTTCAACAGAGGGCAGACCCATACAGGGACTATTTGTTTTAATTTAAGGCAGTAGAAACAGAGCTTATAAGCAATTGTCAATAAAAATAAAGTACATAAAAGTAAAGATACAGATATCATATACCTAGCCTCATTCAAATTGGGGGCGCAAGTCTGCAATTCCTTGCGAAAAAAATTTCTAATGACATTTTAGCAGATTTTCTTATTAGAGATTAATATATAGGATTAATATATAGGACATAGGAGGGGGGGTAGAGACAGAGGAGAAAAGGGGGAAAGGGACATAGAGGAGGGAGGAGTGGGAAAGAGACACAGGAGAAAGAGGCAAAGAGATAGAGGGGAAAAGGCACACAGGGGATGGAGGAGGGGGGAAAGACACAGGGGAAAAGGGATAAAGAGACAGAGAGGGAAAGGAGGAAAGGTGAAAGGGGAAATGCGACAAAGGGGGAAAGAGACTCGGGAAAGGGAGAAAGAGATAGAGGAGACACAGGAGAGGGGGAGAGAGACACGGGGGAGGGAAGAGACACAGGGGAGGGAGAGGGGGGGAAGAGATACAGGGGAAGGGATGTGGGGGGGAAAATATTATTCCGGCAAACGACTAGTTATATAATAAAATAATACATTAAATAATCAAATAAAATGTATTCTATATATGTATTGTGTCCTAGTTCATGGATAAATACAAAATAAAAAAGTGGCGACCTAGAGACAATAAACTCCTATTGGTCATACGTGGAGCAGCGTTGGCTGCGGTCAGCACTTCAGCTATTTGTTTTTACAAATGGGTCCCATATAAGTTCCTTTTAGCTGTGTCTTTAATTTTTTATGAAATTAAATAAAACTTCATTTTTAATCTGACTAAAGTGTTTCTTGGCAAACAAGGTCTTTTTATTTGCATTATTGATATGCCAAAAATTTTAATTAAATTAATTTATTTTAATTAAATTACAAATTAAATGCTAATTAGTGTATTTGTATATTGGTACTCTTAATATGAACAGTAAACAGACCCAACTACCCAGTACAGAAGTTATTCTTAATAATATTTTAATGAATGTAATATCATCAATTGATGGAGCTCAGAGGGGCAGGGACTGACAGATGTGCCCAGCGTGCTGTGGTCCACAGGGTCACTGAGAGTCAGACACGACTGAATGACTAAACAACAATATCATCAAGTCCTAAGATATTTCTAGGAGCTCCCTAAAACCTCACACTTTAGTGAATCTTGCCCACAATATCTAAAGTGATTTCATTAGTAACAAAGTGTTAATGTGTTACGTGACCAGAGCTTTAACTTCTGAAAAACAGCTCGTCTTGTAATACGACAAATTGGCTACTTACATAAATCATAACTATTTCGGCTACACACAAAGCAATGAAAGAACGTAATGTGCATGTTGTGTAATTAAATTAATCTCTGTTCACAAAGAATGAACTATGCGATTTTTGTAAAGAAAAAATGATGTATTATATCATGCACTTAAATACTTTTATGTAATGAAAATGTGCCAGAAAAAAAAAAGAGTAAAATAAATGTTGAAGAAATACTTTTAATATGTACTGCAGCTTTTGCAAATCTTTGTGAATTTGGGAAAAATAGTTCATTATTTTTAACCATTTTACAAAATATACTGAAACACATATTGAAATTTGGGTTTTCTTACATTATTATAAATCATATCTAAGTTAATAAATGATTAGATTGGCAAATAATAGATTGTGTATTAATTTATGAAATCATTGAATACATAGTGATTTTATTACATTTTTTACTTTAATGATGATAGAAATGTTGTCCTTGTTTCACCCCAAAATGGTTGTAATAAAAGACAAGAAGAGACAAGGAGGCCTTCTACAATGAGCGATGTAAAGAGATAGAAGATAACAGAATGGGAAAGTCAAGAGATCACTTCAAGAAAATTTGAGATCTCAGAGGCACATTTCATGCCAAAGTAGGCGTGATAAAAGAAAAATGGTAGATTTAACAGAAGAAGATCAGAAAAATAAGAGCTGGCAGGAATACACTGAAGAACTATACAGGAAGGATCTTACCAGCAGTCATGACCAAGGAGTTGGAATCAGACATCTTGGAGAGCGAAGTGAGATGGGTCCTAGGATGTCTTGCTGATAATAAGGCTGCAGGAGTTGATGGAATCCCAATTGAACTATTCAAAATCCTACAAGATGATGCTGTGAAAGTGTTACTTGCCTTATGCCAACACATTTGGAAATCTCAACAGTGGCCAATAGATTGGAAAAGGTCAGTCTACATCCCAATACCAAAAAAAAGCTGTACCAGCTTAAGAATTACTTTGCTGGCATGTGATGGGGAAGAAATGCCAGTTATTTCAGTAGGACTAATGGAAATCTAGGCTTCCCTGGTGGTCCAGTGGTTAGGATTTGGTGCTTTCACTACTGCAACCTGGGTTCGATTCCAGTCCATTAGGTCCCACCACCCTGAAGCCAAGCAGGTTTGAGCCTGGTCAGTACTTGGATGGGAGTAACAGAAGCTGTATGCTGTGGCCCACTGGAGAAGGAACTGGCAATTCACTCCATGGGCATATAGATGTGCCTGGCGTGTTACAGTCCATAAGGTCATGGAGAGTCAGACATGACACAACAACATTGGAAATCTAATCAGACTATAAAGGTCAGGTAAAACACCTGAATAATGAAGCTCCACAAAGTAAAAAATGGTCTGCTCATGTTATCAAAAGCTTAACTGATAAAAAGCAGAATATTGTTTCATTTAGATGTTTGGTTTTTATACATTATGTGTCAATCTCTGGAGAGTCGCTAACACGCAGATATCATGTATGATTCATACCCTTAAATTATTAATAGAGAGATTTAGCTACTAAAGTAGAAGAAACCCCCGTTATATATATTTAATTTGACATATCACAGCAGTCAGTGAACAGACCTGATGAAAAGTGAACTCGCCGGTGGTGATATATTTAAGATAAAAAAGTATAAACCTTTGGCAAATATTTAATAACTAGCCACTTGCCCGTCAAAAATGACCGCAATAAAATTTGAAGCCTGGCAATGCTTCACCTTGGCGCTCATCGTGAGCCTCACAATGAGCGCTCATTGCAAGGCATCGCAGCTCATTGCAGGAGTCATCCAACCCGCAACTATCGGGCCTTTGCGAACCTCTATCCACTCTCTGACCCCTATATCTGTTTCTCTCTCCCTCCCGCTGTCTCTTTGCCCCCTCTCCCTGCCCGATGGTTTCTTTCCCCTTATTTCCCTCTG
>CM050167.1:12329443-12401943 GCA_027410445.1 Discoglossus pictus
GAAACACATCAATATTGGTAATTTAAGGGAATTCACATCTATCCAAACAAGGGAGTTTGTTCTTATGAATCGAGACACTTCAGCAGGTTGTGGCCAGTCACGACCATACAGTAAAATGGCTCCATTGTTTACAGATACAATGTACCAGTTGTGTTTGTGTTCTAGGTCTGTCAGTCAATCCTGTTGCACTCGGCTTGTTGATTGAAATTAAATTGTACAAACTGATCCTGGATTGTTTCATCACAGATTTAAAAAGCAACATGTTGTGTCACTCACAAAGAAACATTCTGTACAGAGTTTTAGTTCAGTATAAATCTACCAATTACCAGCAAAGAATTTAAACACGGAAAATATTAACAACCCAAATAGTGTATGATGCAGTGTTTTGCAAGATACTTTATATCAGGGAAAAAAGTAATCTTAAAAATTCTATCTCAGTTTTAGGAGGACATAGCTCTTTCAGGGCAAAGTTAACTCCACCCCAAAAAGCAGATCTTAGCACATTCCTTACTGTATATATTGTTAAACTGGACACAAGACCTGGGCAGGAATTTACTAAAGGATTGTGGGTCCGTACGCGGGTGCAATAGCCCACTGTAACCTGCCAATCAGCATCTCAGGTCGTGGTGTGAGTTACTACCAAAAATTGTAAATGGGCATGTTTAGGAATGTGATGGGCATGTTATGGGTGCCATGCCACAAATACCCAAGCTTTCCAGATTTACTAAACACAAATTACTACATGTGTTCCCACCCCATGATAGCAGTATATTTTATAGATAAATAAAATTATCACTAATATAGTTGTCGTCAGCCGAGTTTGTGTGTGACGCCAGCAAAATTGTGTTGCGCATGCATGCTGCACATTGTGAGGCTCGCATGGCTTGGCTTTCTGAGCTATTGAACTTATTTTTAGATGTTTAACTGTGAACACAAATTTATTATTAATTTACCAGCTCAGGAAATTAAATGTAACTAATTATTTTTATCTTGTTAACATTCAGTGAAACATTAAATCTGCTTTTTGAAAAAAATATTTATCTATTAGAATTTTCTAGAAGTGTAAATAATCATTGAATGTTTCAAAACAGATAATTTTGAAAGGGCATCCGACAAATTCAGTAAGGAACGAGACCCCGTTATGCATAATGACCACAGCAAATAAAAAAATTCACACCTTGATTTAACCATTGACCACTGGGTGGAGAGCAGGGGCCGCGGGTCTGTGACCCCTTTTTGGACTTTACAGAGCCATAATATATTTTGGTATTGACTCAAAAATGTACAAAATGTGTTTAAAAAAAACTATTACAGCCTTTAATTATCATTAACTATTGTATTCAGTTTTCCGTTCGTAATGATAGTATTTATTTGTTTGTAATAATTAGAAACTTGGAAGGAGTGGGAGGAACAGTAGATGCAGATAAGAATCTGTTCTGACTTCTGTGAGAGGCTCCTCTTCATATAGCATCTTGACAGAATAAGTCAGAATAAGTCTAGTAGTCTAAGATGGATCTACCCGTGACACAATCAGACTCATCTAAATATAAGTTTATCTGCTTTTATGTTCCTTTCTTGCATACTTTGGGGAGCAGACTGGGACTTCTCTGAACCCCCCAACCAGGTCATAAGCCTCTCCCTGAAAAAGCTATGCTCTCTCCATTTCCCCCCATTGACATTTCATTGGGAGGTGGGAACCTCAGGAATTGGCCTTGTGATGACCAAACCTAGAAGCCCTGACTACCTGTACCTCGCCCTGTTCATCTTCCCTAGCTGATTTCATCACCAGAGACAGGACATCTGAACAATAGATAACAACCTGTCTGATGGGATTATCTAGACCTGGACAGGTAATTCAAATAGGTTAAGTGAGGTAACTCGTTTAGAAGGGAACTTTGAATAAGTTTAAGTTTGTGATGTAATTACCAGCTCATCCTGTGATGGAATAAACTCCCACATCCTACCCAGATTGGGCAGTGAGGTACTGCAGAGGGTTGATTGATATCACTGCTTAAGGTAGGTAATATAATCATGTTTGTGAGTTTGCCTATAAATATCACAACTTTTCCCAATAAAGACTCTTCCAGGAAACATTATCATGGTGGTCGCTCTCTTTTATTTAGAGTTTATTACCTCTGTTTGTTATTTTAACCACTTGATTCCTCTTCAGCATCCCGATTGTCCTGGAATAGAAGCGGTCATAGAGAAGCACATCCACTCCACAGTCCAATGGAGGATTCCTGTAGCCAAGGCACGGAATTCCGGAGCTTAGTTGGACTCATTAGGTCATGACACATACCTGCTGATGTTTGTAAAGTTTTTACCAAACTACAGTGTTCCTTTAACATATAAAACTTCAAACTAATGAAACCACTTGGATGCATTCAGTTTAGACCCATAATGCACTGCACAGTATTAACTCTAATACAAGAGACGACAGTACATCTGCAGAAATGTTCTCATAATACAGCTATAGCCAAAATAATCAGTTCATTGATATTGTATATTTATTTAAGTCGACAAGGAGAACATATATAAAGGTTCTCACATATGAAATATAAACATCAAAACACGACTCGTCTTCTAAATAGACCCGAAGAAATGTCAAACCTTCTTGTGCTCCACACAGCTGTCCATGTCTGAGACCTTGCAACTTTAAGGGTATCATTGCTGCCTTCAGAGGGTGCATGCATGTTTTGGAGTATAATACAAAATAAAAAATATAATAGAATTAAAATATAAGAATGCCCTGCCCCCCCCCCCCCTCCGAGGAGGGCCCCAGTGTAAAAAAGGATGATGGCATGATGCTGGCAGAGTCAGCTAGATGTAAGATAATAAGTGTAAGATATAAAACACTTGTATTATTCTCCTGGCTTGTACAGTGGCTAATGTTGCTTGTTTGTTACATAGTTCACCAGCATGTGAAGTTTTTCCCAAACTACAGTGGTCCCTTAAAGGGATATGTAAAGTTCCTGGAGGTTACTAAGTATATGATCTCCCTGTGTATCTATTTACTTTTATGTACTTTATTTTAAGAAGTGATTATAAGCTCTGTTTTTTTCTGCCTACAATCAAATAAATAGTCCCTATATGAGTCTGCCCTCTGCAGCTTATGAAGACTCAGACTCTGTTGTAGATGCTGTGCTGTATTGCATACTAACCAAATTAGTGACCATCTCTCAGAGACTTTCTGCAATATTTTGCTGAGATGTGGCCCCTAATAGGCTAGGACACTAAACTCCTAATCTCAGCTCGTTACCTGTATAAAAGACACTTGGGAGACAGAAATCTCGCTGACTGATAGGGGGTCAAATACTTAATTCCCTCACTGACCTGCAAATCAATTTATAACTTTTTTGACATTTGTTTTTCTTGGTTTTTTTTTTGTTATTCTGTCTCTCACTGGTAAAATACACCGACCATTAAAATGATAGACTGATCACTTCTTTGTCAGTGGAGACACGTTCAGAATCAGCAGGGGATCAAATACGTTTCCCCCCACTGTAGGTGCTTCTTAATAAAATAAAGTACATAAAGTAAATAGATACACTTGGATATTATATACATAACAAAATCCGGGAACCTTCCATATCACAATGTGTTAAGAAAACATATGTTGTTATTTATGAAACACTGAGACTTTACATTAAGAGATGCAAAGCAAAATATTCCTTTCTATCCAGAAATATCAAATATTTAGAGTATAAGCTCTTTATGTTTTTATGGCCTGAAGGAGAATCCGTCACCCGGTAACATCAGGGATTTGTCCTTCCCAGAGCTGTGTAGATAAAGCACTTTGCTTGCCACCTGGCTCTGTACTACAGCTTTAATTCACAAGCAGCCGAGCTGAACATAAAACATAAGGAATCTCCAGAGACCCTTTCCATCCAACTGTCAATCGCTGCCGGCAAAAAAGCTCTTCTCAATGAATAAGCTGAAATAGAGGGGTGTTGTGCTGGGATATGGTGGGACTAGTGGGTCATACACAGCGCTGGTGTCAAACAATCACACCACCTAAAAAATATATATATATCGATATCTTTTTCTAGATGGATAGATAGATGGATAGATGGATGGATAGATAGATGGATAGATGGATGAATAGATGGATGGATGGATGGATAGATGGATAGATAGATGGATGGATGGATAGATAGATGGATAGATGGATGGATAGATAGATGGATAGATGGATGAATAGATGGATGGATGGATGGATAGATGGATAGATAGATGGATGGATGGATAGATGGATGGATGGATAGATGGAAAGATGGATGAATAGATGGATGGATGGATGGATAGATAGATGGATAGATGGATGAATAGATGGATGGATGGATGGATAGATGGATAGATAGATGGATGGATAGATAGATGGATGGATGGATAGATAGATGGATAGATGGATGGATGGATGAATAGATGGATGGATGGATAGATGGATAGATAGATGGATGGATGGATAGATGGATGGATGGATGGATGGATGGATGGATGGATGGATGGATAGATAGATGGATAGATAGATGGATAGATAGATAGATGGATGGATAGATATATAGATAGAAGAAATAATAATAAGTGACATCAAAAAGGTTGAAGAAAAAGAAAAAAGTATCTAAAAACAGAAATAACTGTAATTGATGAAATTAAAAGTAGAAGCATTTGAAAATGTATATAGAAGTTAAAAATATGAAATCTATGAGATAACTGAAATATCCACCATAATGGCAATTAAGTTTAGCTTTGGGTGATAACAAAGAAGAGCAAGTCCAGTTGAAATAAATGGTAATAGTTACACAGATACTTCACAATCATATTTATTTAGTTCCTAACCATGTCTGTGGCTGGCAATATATTGAAAATATCTATCTAGGTTTGGGCTGTAGCTTGAATTTTTCTGACCAACATAGAAACTCTGTAGATCTAACCAAAGCTCTGGGACTTGTGGCTCCTTTTGCCTGTAGTTGATGTCACTGATATACAAACATAAATATGATATTCAGCAGTGGCTAAGCTGGTGAATCGAGGGCTCTGGTGCAAACAAATGTGCACCACCCCCCACAGGTGCCAAGATCCCTTCACAAGACACAGTTACTCCCTGTGATCCAAGGGGAACCCCCAGGTCCCTAAGCCCCATGTTGACTGGGTAATATTCCTGGGATTCCATGTTAAACCTGTGACTGCTGTGGGAATTTCAGGGGACCCTCACCCAAGGAGACTATAAAGACCCCCAAGGATCCCCACTAGGTCCGCAAGGCCCATCAAGACCACTGGGGATTTCCTCTAGTCCCACTGGGCCCATCAATCCCCCTACCATCCCTACTAGGCAGCAGGGCCCATCAAAACCCTTGGGGGCTCCTACTAGGCCCATTGAGACCTCAGTGATCCCCACTAGGCCCATGGGGTCCAACAAGACCCCTAGTGACCCATACTAGGCTCATTGAGATCCCCACTGATACCCACCAGGCACATGGAACCATGAAGAGGCCGGCATGGTCCATGGGGCCCAGGGAGACTCCTGGGACCCCTGAAAAGCCTGCAAGAGGCCAATAGTGCCCCAAGCCTTGTTAAATTGGTGGTCACACATATATTCATGTAGACCCCCATGGGGTAACTAATACTTGCTATGGGGGTCCCTGTGGTTCCCCATGGCAACTAAATATGACCCCTACATCATGCAACTCCTATACTATGGAGGTCCATAAAGATTCCATGATATAACGAAAATGTATCCCAATACCATGGTGGTCTATAAGCACCTGCATGTTAGCCATATGAGTACAACAGGGGTCCATATTGGTCCCCCATAATCCCTAACACTAATGTATCAACAATAAAAAATATTACAAAAATATAAAAGAATGAGTTATACCTGTAGGTGGGGAATGTAACCCGAATACCAGGGAGGTCCATAAGGTCCCCCATGGTATCACTAAGTGGGCCCTTATACCATGGTGGTATATTATCTTATATTTTATGTTCTTAAGCATTTAATTTATTCGACTTAACAGCTTAATTTCCTTTATTTCCTGTTAAATTATTTCTACTAAGATTGTATGTAAGATTTATTTATTTTCCATGTAAAATTAGTTTTAATAAAATATAATGGGGGAGAAAAAGCTTTTGAGAGAAATCCACACAATCATGGATGACGCAATCTGCGCTCTCGGCATGAGCCAGCAACTGATTATTTGGCTGCTAACATATCGGTAAAAAGTAAATGGAAAATAAAGCTGTGAGTTTACACATCCACATTTTTGGTGATATTAATCCCATATGTGACCTTTCTATGAGATATTTCCTGAAAGTCTTAGTCACGCTGTATATAAAATAAAGACTTATAAACAACAGCAGCTCACGCATTATTTTATTAACAAACTGTTGACTCTTAAAGGGACACTTAAAGAGAATTAAAAATGTGTCTATACATTGTACTAGCCATTTTTTTTACCGTAAATAATTCCTGACGTAGGGAGTGAGGTTGCAAACGAATTAGACCCATATTTGGCTTTTTTCGTCACTCGGAAATCGGCTCAGCGAGGAGAAAAATGGCGGACGAAAAACGTAAAATTTCTGATACAGCATGAAAACGAGGCTTAGCAATGCCAGGCGCGCAAAACGTACAAAATACACAACACAGAAGACAGTAACACTTACACGAACAACGCCAGGCACGCAGGACTTAGAAAATACACCACACCGAATACACTAACGCTTACACCAGCAACGCCAGGCACGCAGGACTTAGAAAATACACCACACGAATACACTAACGCTTACACCAGCAACGCCAGGCATGTAGGACTTTGAAAATAAAACCAACGTCAGTCAGTGCGCGCCACGCAAACATTCAGCAGACACACAGAGGAGAAAGACACAGGGAAGGGACAGGGGGGAGATGCTGCAAAGAGACACATGACATTCCCAGGCACCAAACTTGCAGGTTTACAAACCCAGCAAAGAGCGGACCGTACAGTAGGCGTATGTTACTACTGGAATTACAATAGTTCTAACCATGCGGACCTTTGCTCATAGTGATATATCTTTACTTTATAATAGCTTGTCCAGACTTGCCATAGCTTTCCTCCCCAGAAGAAAACATTAGTTCTAACTATGTAGACATTTGCTAGATAGATCCAATTGGTTTGGTAACAGAATTTTTCCTGCTCATTAGATCAATCCAACCAAGAACATCCTTGTCTAAACAGTAGGTGCGGCCACATTGTTGATACCAGACATTCATTGAAATGACGGCTTAGCGTTTCCTGGAGTAGTTTTCCTTTAGTGACTCTGTATCCTCTACGCCATGTGCGCTCCAGTTGTGGGATCTGGCATCACTGCACCACTGGGATGACTCAAATGCTTAATGGTCAGCAGATGTCTATAAAGCCTGGAACCGGCTCATGCTGTTACTAGAGTGAGGAATGAGTTGACACTCTCACATAAATATTTAAAGTAGATTAGGGGTTTAAAGGCTACATTTTCTTTTTCCAAAAGGTCCAATGATTTAACAAATCCCCCACATCTTTCCGTCTGCCGTCCCTTTCCCATTCCTTCCTTTACTGTTCCACAGGCTCAGATGGACCAGTTACTGAAGATGGAAATGTCCTTGAAAAATTAAGATAAAAAAAGCTTTATGCTCATGCCTTATTAACCTTATTAACCATTAATTGTAACGCACCAACATATTCAGTACCGCTAGACAGGGTGGATACAAGTCAAAAACTATTTTAACAAATTACTAACGAATGGAGGTTCCTGGTATTGAGTTTAAAATCAAGCAAACTAAGAGCTTTCTCTAAAGCACCCAATAAGATTGAAAACTCTCAAACTTGCAGTCTAAAGGATATGGGTGAGGTATAGATAGGAGAGCTACACTATATTATGGATATTAAGGCTGAAGATGATGAGCTTCTTTAAACAGATTTGTTTTAAGTGATGTTTTAAAGGCTTTGTGACAGGAGGAGTCTAGTAGAGAGAGGCAACGAGAAGAGGTGTCAAGAGAAGAAGAAAGAAGAAGGTCATTAGCAGAGCGAAGAGCGCAGTTTGGAAAGTATTTAGACACAAGAGCAGCGATATAAGGGGGTGCACTGGTGTTGAGGCGTTATACATTAGGGTCATAATTTTACATTTTATTCTGTAGGTTATGGGAAGCCGATGGGATGACTGACAGAGAGGAGCCGCAGACACTGAGCGAAGAGTATGGTAGATGAGTCTAGTGGAGGTATCATCATGGAGATGGGGAGTCCGGGAAGCAGAGAGTTGCAGTAGTCAAGACAAGATATGATGAGATTGGTCTTGTGAGAGAAAATGATTTATCTGAGAAATGTTTTTAGGCGAAAATGACAAGATTTAGTGATTTATTTAATGTGAGGAATGAAAGAGAGGGCAGGGTCCAGTAGAACCCCAAGATAATTGGCCTGAGAGCTCTGGAAGCCGGTGGGAAGATAAGAAGCTCAGTCTTTGACATATTGAGTTTGAGTTAACGGGCAGACGCCCAGGAGGGCATGCTAGGGAGGCAAGTGGCAACATGAGCTAGAAGAGAGGGGGATAGATCTGGCGCAGAGAGGTAGATTTGAGCGTCATCTGCATAGAGTGAGGAATTGTAAATGTAGAAGAAGAGGGGGCCTAGGACTGATCCTTAAGGTACGCCGACAGTCAGAAGGCAAGGCGATGAAGAGAAGCCGGAGAAAGAGACAATAAATGTTCGATTTTCTATATATGATGTGAACCAAGAGAGGGCAGTGTCACGGATGCCAAGAGAGTGGAGAATTTGGATAAGAAGAGGGTGGTCAACTGTGCCAAAGGCAGCGGAGAGATCCAAGAGAATAAGAATAGAGAAATTACCTTGTACGGCTGCTAATGTTGTTACTTTTGCACATACTTCACAGATGTTAGGTTTTTCCTAAAATGCATTTATAAGTACTGGAGTCCCAAATTTGCAGCTTGGCTGGTGCCTACATATTAAGGAGGTAAAGAACACATTAGATATAAAATATTCATGCATTTGCCATTTAAATGCATATGTCAGTCTGTGGGATCCCCTGTGTGCGTCTGTCTGATTGGGCGTCTCACATCAAATCATTTTATTGCTGAATTCTGTATATTTGTAATTCAAAGTACATTTGACACTTCTTGTCAAGGCACCTATCTAGGCAGAGCGTCCTAGCCAATGAGCTGTGGGGAATTGTGTACTGGCCAATCAGCTAACATGGATGCAGCTTTGTCTCAGATACATTGTTGTACCTGACTCTGATTGGCCACAGCTAATAATGAATTTTATGCTAATTTAGCCTGGATTTTCAGGGAGTTCCATATCAAAATCATTTGCCTGAAAACAGAACATAAGGTAAGTTTAGTAATGATTATTTTGGGATTCTTTCATGCACAGATGTTGTCACACACTACGGATCCTCCTCTTTCAGATGCTTCATAATCCAGGAAACTTGCCGATACCTTTAAGAATGTAAAGATTCTCCAGTGATTTGTGGCACTTGTGCTGGGCACTATGTTTTAGACACTGCTATAGGTATAGTACAATATATGAGGTGAGATGGCACGATTTTCATATCATGGCTGCAGATATAGGGGGGATTACTCTGAAATACTCAAAGGTGAAGTCATTACTCTACTATTGGACATTAAAGAGAATAACCTCCAAACACGGCATGTTTATGCATAACAAATTGTGTTTAAAAATGTTTAAAAATGCTTTTTATTACATTTTTTTATTATTGTGGAAGAGTGATTTGGCTGCATAGATAGCTATACATTGTCATACAATCATGTTGATTGTGTTGTTGTTATTCAGTCATGTCCAACTCTCTGTGATCCTATGGACCGCTGCATTCCAGGTACATCTATCATTTTGTCTATAGTTGTGCTTATCCATAACATTTTCTTGACAAAAATACTAGAGTGGTTTGCCAGTTCCTTATCCAGTGGACTGAGATTTGTCTGACCTCTCTGCTATGACCTGCCCATCTTGGGTCACCCTACATGGTAAAGCTCACAGCTTCATTGAAGTACACAAGCACCTTAACCACAACAAGGTAGAGACCCAGAAAGGGGTGCTGATTTTACAGTAATATAATTGGTAATCTACAATACTTTCATATATACATTTTTTAAAGAAAGTATATAGTCCAAAAATGGGCTGAGGTAGTGGAGAGGGAAGTGGGAAAGGGAAAGGAAGAGAAGGGTTAAAGAGTAATTGAGAGTGCTGTCTCCGATCCGGGTGAGACATTGCGATTGTAACATTTACGGGCTTGAAAGATCAAAGGTTTAGCTGCGGTGTAAGTTATGGTTGTAATAAACGCAGTGATTTTCAGCCTGTAACCCGTAGATCATTTGCGGGTAGCTAAAATACGCCGATTGAATATCAAATTAGTTTACGGGCTCCATTACGGGCTGTGGTAAACAACAATAGCTCAATTAAATCGAGGCTATATTCTATGGGCCTCATTCACATGCAATTTGGCCTGAATAGGGCTCTATATAAGCACAGAGAATATTTTTTTTACAGAAGTGTTTAGTTAGTGAACTTCTATCCAAAAGCGAGGTCTTCACTAACTAAAAACTACTGTAAAAAATATATGCTCTGTGCTTATATAGAGCCCTATTCAATTGGCCAAATCGCAATTGAATGAGGCCCTAAATCTTAAATTAGCAGTACCACATGTAGCCAGTAGTGGGAGTAACTGATTTTTTCATATATCTTCATAACTCAAGTGATGCAGAGCCTGATTAAAGTAAGCCAGAAGGAGGGTTCTACATTGTTCTGAAGCAGTTTGTACAGTGATAAAATAACTAATTGTCCCTAACAGGACTTCAGAATTTATTACATCTCCTCAGGGACGAATCCACCACCGGTGCAAGTGGTGCAGGGCACCGGGCCCCTCTTCTGGAAAGGGCCCCAGTGCTGTCTTTTTTTTTATATTATTTTTTTCTGTAGTGTTTTTTTCTATGGAGCCCCCTCAGTGCACAAGTACCCCCGCCCCCCCCCCCCCTTTAGGTGGGATTTGGGGATTCATTGGTTGTTCATCAAATACATCTGGGAATCCTGAATGACATCACACACACATGACATCAGGTAGGGAAGGTAGGTGAAGGATACCACTGCAACACCAATGAATCCTCATATCTCCCCTAATAAGTCCACAGTAAGGGGGGGGGGGGGGGGGGGCTGGTGCATTGAAGAGGCACTAAAGGGGGGGGGGGGGGGCATGAGTGTCCGGTAATATAGTCATTTAGTAGTAATGAGTATTGCAGTCAGTATAATTTGATACCTTTTGTATTGGACAAACGCCTTATTTATAATAACAAGCTTTCGAGACATCCAACTTCTCTTTATCAAGTCTTAAGCAATACTCATTTTTTAGTGTTGCTTCAGACTTGATAAAAAGAGGTTGGACCTCTCGACAGCTGGTCATTAAAAATAACTAGCGAATTGCCCGTCAAAAAATGACGGCAATGAAATTGTAAGGTAGCTAATGCTGTTTGGTGTATAATAATGAAATATATAATACATTAATAAATGAATATACTTTACCTATTTTGGAGCATTGTGTTGAAGAGCTGGCAATCTGTTTTGATGTTGCTGCAGCATTAGTGGTGTGGAGCTGCTGTGTCAGCGTGCTGAATGTGTGCAGTGTATTACTGTGCGTGCGCGAGACGAAACCGCTAGCGTAGTTGTGTACTTCCGCATTGATGTAAAATGGCGGGTAATGTGTGGTATGCGTCTTAGCGGAATATCCGTAGGTCTTTTGTGGTGTTTTGCGAGTTTCTTGTGGTGTTTTGCGTGTTTAGAGTGCTGTAGCTTCGTTTTCGTTTTGTTCGGCGGCCATTTTTTCTCTCGCTTGAGAAGGTGTAAGTTGCTTTTTTGAGGTCCTGGATGCTCCCTCTTGGTGTAGGTAAGCTTTTTATGTGTGTGCTGTGTGTATTTATTGTGTTTAGAATTTGTTCTTGTTCGCGGGTTGCGGCCGATTTTTGCGAGGTCGTAATGAGTGGTAATGTGTCTCGTATGTTGTTTGCGTTGCGAGGTAAAGTTTGCGAGGGTCGCAGTTGCTGATTCGTGTTGTTTGCGTTCGAAAGTAAAGTTTGCGAGGGTCGCAGTTGCTGGCATGGGGCCTCATTCAATTGCGATTTGGCTAATTGAATAAGGCTCTAAATAAGCACATAGCATATTTTTTTTAAAGAAGTTTTTAGTTAGTGAAAACCTTGCTTTTGGATAGATGTTTACTAACTAAAAACGTCTTTAAAAAATATATGGTATGTGCTTATTTAGAGCCCTATTCAATTGGCCAAATTGCAATTGAATGAGGGCCCTGGATCTACACGAGCCCGCAAGCGTGAGCAACGGCTCTGGCTGGCTCGCCTGCTCACAACTATATATGTGACTAGCGAATTGCCCGTCAAAAAATGACGGCAATGAAATTGTAAGGTAGCTAAATTAGTAAATGAATATAGTGTACCTATTTTGAAGCATTGTGATGAAGAGCTGGCAATCTGTGTTGATGTTGCTGCAGCATTAGTGGTGTGGAGCTGCTGTATAAGCATGCTGAATGTGTGCACTGTGTGGTATGAATATCCGTAGGTGGTTTGTGTCGTTTTGCGAGTTTCTTGTGGTGTTTTGCGAGTTTGTTGTGGTGTTTTGCGAGTTTAGAGTGGTGTAGCCTCGTTTTCGTTTTGTTCGGCAGCCATTTTTTCTGTCGCTTAGATTTTTTTTTAGTCTCAAAAGTCTTTTATTTCGAGTAAAATCGAGGTGTAAGTTGCATTTTTGAGGTCCTGGGTGCTCCCTCTTGGTGTAGGTAAGGTTTTTATGTATGTGCTGTGTGTATGTATTGTGTTTTAAATGTTTGTATGTCGGCGTGTTGCGTCCGATGTTTGCGAGGTCGTAATGTGTGGTAACGTGCTTCGTAGGTTGTTTGCGTTCCTCGTAAAATTTAGCGAGTGTCGTAATTTGTGTGTCGTGTTTTTTGAGTAGCGACGTGAAGTTTGCGAGGGTTTGAGGCCCTTGCCCAGTGACCTCGCCAGCAACTGAGTCCCTCGCTTCGCGAGGGGCCTCAGTTGCTGGCATGGAGCGCCTTCGGCGCTCCATGCCAGCAACTGAGGCCCGTGCCCAGTGACCTTGCCAGCAACTGAGGCCCTCGCTTCGCGAGGGGCCTCAGTTGCTGGCATGGAGCGCCTTCGGCGCTCCATGCCAGCAACTGAGGCCCTTGCCCAGTGACCTCGCTACGCGAGCCCGCAAGCGTGAGCAACGACTCGTACGCTCACAACTATATATGTGATAATACGTTTGTCCAATACAAAAGGTATCAAATTATACTGCAATACTCATTATTATTCTATTTATATAGAGATTAATAATGACTAAATTACTATGGGCCTCATTCTATTATCGGACGTAAAACGGCCGCAAGGCTGCGATCTCCTCTTACGGCCGGCCGTATATCTTGCAACCGGCCGTAAGCTCTGAAAACTTTAAACGCAAAAATAAATTCAAGACAGCACTGTACAGCTCTGTAAATGCTAGGGATCATATTGGGGGACATGAGGATTAATAGTAACCCCCTCTCAAGCTTGCACATCTGCCCAAACCCGAGTTTACATTAACTGTTTATTTTCCGGCCGCAGCGTGGGCCGGTCTGAGGTGCTCCAAGCCCTCGGGACTTTTTACATGGATTTTTTACATAAATTAAAAAATATGTTTTTTACGGATTTGAGTATAGGGGAATGTTGTGCTATTTTTGCTAACACCTACAATCACTTTATAGTCTCCTCAGAGTGCAGGATGGCTTTATTTGAGCTATTTTATGTGCTTAATTGGTGCTAGCGGGACTTTTTTCCTGCAAGTAAGCTGCGGCTCGGTTTTAGCCTTGCAGAGAGGTTTCCCGGAGCAATTGAATAGCAACCGGGATTTTCTTGCGGCATAAACTCTTGCGGCCGTTTTAGATGAAAGGCTTTCCTCCGGCGCAAGAGATAGCAAGGCGCCGGCCGCAAGCCTGCCGGAATCCCCGGTTGGAGGGGAATAGAATAGCCGAATAGCTTGCGGCCGGTCCTTGCGGCCCCGCATCTCCTACGGCCGTTAATAGAATGAGGCCCTATATATATATATACAGCAAAACCCCTGTTATCCAGCACCCAAGTGAACTCCCTATTGCCGGATAACTGTAGTTGCTGGTTAATCGGGAGTCACCGATTTTAAAGGTCTGATTTTATATTCCCCAAACCCCCCATTCTAGCATTTAGGCAGCCACCAAATTTAAGGCAAACATTGGTGAACAGAAGATTGACAAATGAACAGCATAACAGAGAAAATGGCACCAAGCCCTGCAATAAAAGTCACTGCAAACTATGTCAACACATCTGCAAAGAGGACACAGCCACGCACAACAACAAGACCCCCAACATCAGAGGCTCATATTCATGTACATCATCCAATGTACAATGTACTGTATGTGAAAGGGGGTGCTACATTGGGGAAACCAGCCAGAAACTACACATGCGAATGAACCTCCACCGAAGCTCCATCAAAAAGCACCATGAAGACAGCTATTGTACTCCAGTTGGACACCATTTAACCCAGGAGAATCACTCCATCCAGAACCTCAAAATAAAAGTACTCAGAGGGAATTTCAGAACTATCCAACAGCTGAAAACTTTTGTATTAAAAATGATAAAAAAATGTAATACAAAGGATATGGGCATTAACATCGACTTAGGCTTTCTGGCCCACTATCTTAATGTCTTATAGCTAACACATTCCACTTACCTCCCCCCCTTCTATTGCTGTTTTTGTAAGCTACATGCTATGCTGAAGTGTATTGCCCTTTATTTTCCTCTGCTGTGTTCTTATCTACAACCTGATCTATAGACTTACTGACCTATCAGGACATTAGTCACAGTGCAGGTCTGTTTCTCACTTAACTCTGGCCAATGAATTTAGTTTTTCTTGTTTTTCCAAATTTATCTTTTTTCTTTTCATCTCTTTCTGTACTGTTTTTAGTTCATACTTGTATCAGTATCGCTTTTTGACTTGATAAAGAGAGGCATTATCTCTCAAAAGCTTGTCGCTATAAGTTTGTCCAATAAAAAAGGTATCACTATTCACTTCAATACTGTGATTATTCAACTATATATATATACTAGCGACTTGCCCGTCAAAAATAACGGGGCAAAAAAATTGTGATAGGATTTTTGTGTGGTTGGGTTCGATCGTACCGCAACCCGTGTTAGCCTTAGCGCTCAAGAGATCCTATCTGCGTAATGATGACCTCAATAGAAAGACTATAATAACACAAGTTCTCAATATATAAGAGGGGCTTTCGTGTATGTTGGTCTGATGTGCAGCTATTCCCGAAAGCACTGTTCACGCCGGTGCTTTATGGACACATAAAAGAGTTTTGTTGTGGGAATGTCTGTAAAGCGCGCAATCATAAGTGTATTTAACACAAAGTTTCCTGCTGATGTTCTCTGTTTAAGTATATGCCGTATATGTTGGTGTTACTCCATGGTACTTGAGTCCATGTGGGGCGGTGATATTATTTAGTCTGATGCTGTGTACTTTTCGAGTGTGCGTTCTCGAAAGCATAAGTACTTCAGACCATTTTCATGGATAAAAATATATTTATTTGGTAAAAATTCCGGTTTGATTCTGGTACAGAAATCCAGTGATAAAAATCGTAAAATCAATAGATAGTAAAACAAGTGTCAGACACACTTGTTTTACTATCTATTGATTTTACGATTTTTATCACTGGATTTCTGTACCAAAAAAATTGTGAGGCGGGTAATGCTGTTTGGCACAGAAAGTAAGTGTTTTGGTCGCGTGAGTGCCTTGGGCGCTCATTGCGAGCCTCTCGGTTGGTGTATTTTTTTTAGCAGAGCCGCTTTTGCTCTCATTGTGGATGTCCGCGTTACGGCCGTTAATTTCGTATTTTTGCGAGGTTGTCATTTTTTTTTTCTCGCTGCTCGTTTTTTTTTTGTGTAAGTCCGTATTTAGTCATTTCGCGTTATTGTTTTTTTTTATACGTCCTGCATCGTGGTTGTTTTTTTCAAAGTCTTGCTTCTCTGGGTTGTTTTTAACAGCGAGTGAGGCGCCGTAGAGCCTCCACCTCCGCAAATTCAGCCCCTCACTTCGCGAGGGTCAGCATTTGCTGCCCGAACTGCGACCCGCGAGGGACGCAGTTCTTGCAAGTTCGCTTTGAAGCTTGCAAAGCGTGACGACGACTCGAAGTTTGACAAATATTATATGTGTAATACAGCATACATAAGCTTAAAGGAAGCCATGTTTAATAATGGCTACGGAATAAAGAGCGAGGCATTTGTGGGTATATTTGTGTGTCCCAGCTCAACTTCCCAGAATGCAGTGTAATAACTGTTTTTCTCGGAACTCTGAGCTGGAAGCAGGTTTCTTAACTCGCTTTAGACATTCAAATGTTAACACAGATGTACTTTTTATTTAATATATATATATATTTATATTATACACACACATATATATATATATTATACACACAGAGGGGGTACCTAATTTTTTTTTGCACCGGGGGCATCCATTCACTAGCTGCACCACTGGAGCTCCCCTATAACACTATGGATTTACAATCTGGCAGCAGAGCTTAATTCACCACTTCAGCAAAACACTCATTATATCCAGCAATCTCCGTCCAACTCCTGGCCACAGAGAGCAGGGTTTAGTAATAGCTTCATCTACATTAGTGACAGCGCGGGTGGAATCCATCTCCTCCCCTCCAAACCCACAGAACAAAGCGAAATCCCTGGCTGTAAATAAATGTGAGTTAAACAAACACTCGGAATTCATCACCCAGAGCGCGGCGCCAGATATACCAGTTGCATAGCTACATAGTAATTGAGGTTGAAAAAAGACTTTTAGCCCATCAAGTTCAACCTTTTTTGATCTCCTCTGATCTGCAATATGCGGATTAGTTGTTAATTGACCCAAAGGAAGCAAATAGAAAGAAAAAAAAGAGCTGACGAAGAAATAGGAGAGAGAGGAGCTGAGAGAGACAGAGGGGGAGAGCTGACAGGGAGAGAGAGGGGAGAGGAGATCTGACAGAGAGAGAGGGGGAGAGCTGACAGGGAGCGTGAGGGGTGAGCTGACAGGGAGAGAGAGGGGAGAGGAGAGCTGACAGAGAGAGGGAGAGACGGGGAGAGCTGACAGGGAGAGAGAGGAGAGCTGACAGGGAGAGTGAGGGGAAGAGCTGACAGGGAGAGAGAGAGGGGAGAGGAGAGTTGACAGAGAGAGGGAGAGATGGGGAGAGCTGACAGGGAGAGAGAGGGGAGAGGAGAGCTGACAGAGAGAGGGAGAGGAGGAGAGCTCACAGAGAAATAGAGGGGTGAGGAGAGCTGACGGGGAGAGAGAGGGGAGAGGAGATCTGACAGAAAGAGAGGGGGAGAGAAGAGCTAACAGAGAGAGGGAGAGATGGGGAGAGCTGACAGGGAGAGAGAGGGGGAGAGCTGACAGGGAGAGAGAGGGGAGAGGAGATCTGACAGAGAGAGGGAGAGATGGGGAGAGCTGACAGGGAGAGAGAGGGAGAGAGCTAACAGGGAGAGAGAGGGGAGATAAGAGCTGACAGAGAGAGGGAGAGACGGGTGAGTTGACAGGGAGAAAGAGGGGAGAGCTGACAGAGAGAGGGAGAGATGGGGAGAGCTGACGGGGAGAGAGAGGGTAGCTGAGAGAGAGAAAGAGAGAGAGAGAGAGAGAGGGGAGAGAGGAGAGCTTACTAGGAGAGATTGGGGGTGAGGAGAGCTGACAAAGAGAGAGGGGAGAGCTGACAGGGAGAAAGAGGGGAGAGAGGAATGCTGAGAGAGAGGGGTAGAAATGACAGGGAGGGAGAAGGGAGAGGAGAGCTGACAAAGAGAGGGAGAGACAGGGTGATCTGACAGGGAGAGAGAGGGGAGAGGAGAGCTGACAGAGAGAGGGAGAGGAGGAGAGCTCACAGGGAAATAGAGGGGGTGAGGAGAGCTGACGGGGAGAGAGAGGGGAGAGGAGATCTGACAGAAAGAGAGGGGGAGAGGAGAGCTAACAGAGAGAGGGAGAGATGGGGAGAGCTGACAGGGAGAGAGAGTGGGAGAGCTGACAGGGAGAGAGAGGGTAGAGGAGATCTGACAGAGAGAGGGAGAGATAGGGAGAGCTAACAGGGAGAGAGAGGGAGAGAGCTGACAGGGAGAGAGAGGGGAGAGGAGAGCTGACAGAGAGAGGGAGAGACGGGGTGAGTTGACAGGGAGAAAAAGGGGAGAGCTGACAAAGAGAGGGAGAGATGGGGAGAGCTGACAGGGAGAGAGAGGGGAGCTGAGAGAGAGAGGGGGGAGAGAGGAGAGCTCACAGGGAGAGATAGGGGGTGAGGAGAGCTGACAAAGAGAGAGGGGAGAGCTGACAGGGAGAGAGAGGGGAGAGAGGAATGCTGAGAGAGAGGGGTAGAGATGACAGGGAGGGAGAAGGGAGAGGAGAGCTGACAAAGAGAGGGATAGACAGGGAGAGCTGACAGGGGAGAGAGCGGGGTGTGAAGAGCTTACAGAGAGAGAGGGGGAGAGAGGAGAGCTGACAGAGACAGAGGGGAGAGCTGACAGTAAGAGAGAGGGGGAGAGGAGAGCTGACACAGGGAGTGAGGGGAGAGCTGACAGAGAGAGAGGGGGAGAGAGGAGAGCTGACAGAGAGAGAGGGGAGAGCTGACAGGGAGAGAGAGTGGAGAGGAGAGCTGACAGGGAGAGAGAGAGAGGAGAGCTCACAGGGAGAGAGAGAGGGGAGGAGAGCTGACAGGGAGAGAGAGAGAAGGAGAGCTCACAGGGAGAGAGAGGGGTGAGGAGAGCTGACAGGGAGAGAGAGGGGAGAGAGGAGAGCTGACAGAGAGTGAGGGGAGGAGAGCTCACAGGGAGAGAGAGGGGGTGAGGAGAGCTGAAAAAGAGAGAGGGGGGGGCTGACAGGGAGAGAGAGGGGAGAGAGGAGAGCTGAGAGAGAGAGAGCAGTAGAGCTGACAGGGAGAGAGGAGGAGATAGGAGAACTGACAGAGAGAGAGAGAGGGGGGAGCTGACAGTGAGAGAGAGAGGGAGAGGAAAGCTGACACATAGAGAGAGGGAGATAGTTGACAGGGAGAGAGAGGGGATGCAGAGAGTTGACAAAGAGAGAGGGGAGAGCTGACAGGGAGAGAGAGGGGAGACAGGAGAGCTGAGAGAGTGAGGGGTAGAGCTGACAGGGAGAGGGGGGTGAGAAGAGCTGACAGAGAGAGAGGGGGAGAGAGAAGAGCTGACAGAGAGAGAGAATGGAGAGCTGACAGTGAGAGAGGGGGGAGAGGAGAGCTGACACAGAGAGAGAGGGAGATAACTGACAGGGAGAGAGGGGGTGAGGAGAGCTCAGAGAGAGAGGGGGAGAGCTGACAGGGAGAGAGAGGGGAGAGCTGACAGGGAGAGAGGGGGTGAGGAGAGCTGACAGGGAGAGAGGGGGTGAGGAGAGCTGACAGAGAGAGCGGTGGGAGCAGACAGGGAGAGAGGGGGAGAGGAGAGCTGACACAGAGAGAGAGGGGGAGAGTTGACAGGGAGAGAGAGGGGGTGAGGAGAGCTGACAGAGAGAGGGAGAGATGGAGAGAGCTGACAGGGAGAGAGAGGGGGTGAAGAGAGCTGACAAAGAGAGAGGGGGAAAGCTGACAGGAAGAGAGAGGGGAGAAAGGAGAGCTGAGAGAGAGACAGAGAGAGCTGACATGGAGAGAGGGGGGAAAGAGAAATGGAGGAGAGGAGAGCGGACAGGGAGTGAGAGGGGGTGAGGAGAGCTGACAGAGAGAGAGGGGTAGAGCTGACAGGGAGAGAGGGGAGGACTGACAGAGAAAGAGAGAGGGAGAGTTGACAGGGAGAGAGAGGGTATGAGGAGAGCTGAGAGGGGGAGAACTGACAGGGAGAAAGAGGAGAGAGGAGAGCTGACAGAGAGAGAGAGAGAAGGGGGAGAGTTGACAGGGAGAGTGAGGGGGAGAGGGGAGCTGAGAGAGAGAGAAAGATGTGGGGGAGAGCTGACAGGGATAGAAAGGGGGAAAGAGAGATGGGGGAGAGGAGAGCTGACAGGGAGAGAGAGGGGAGAGGGGAGCTGACAGGGAGAGAGAGAGGGGAGAGCTGGCAGGGAGAGAGAGAGGGGGAGAGTTGACAGGTAGAGTGAGGGGGAGAGGGGAGCTGACAGGGAGAGAGAGGGGAAAGAGAGATGGAGGAGAGGAGAGCTGACAGGGAGTGAGAGGGGGAGAGCTTACATGGATAGAAAGGGGGAGGAGAGATTGAGGAGAGATGGAGTAGAGGAGAGCTGAAGGGAGAGAGAGAGAGAGAGAGAGAGAGAGAGGGAGAGTTGACAGGGAGAGTGAGGGGGTGAGGGGAGCTGACAGAGAGAGAGAGGGGAGAACTGACACTGAGAGAGAGAGGGAGAGGAAAGCTGACACATAGAGGGAGGGAGATAGCTGACAGGGAGAGAGAGGGGATGCGGAGAGTTGACAAAGAGAGAGGGGAGAGCTGACAGGGAGAGAGAGGGGAGAGAGGAGAGCTGAGAGAGAGAGGGGTAGAGCTGACAGGGAGAGAGGGGGGTGAGAAGAGCTGACAGAGAGAGAGGGGGAGAGAGGCGAGCTGACAGAGAGAGAGAAGGGAGAGCTGACAGTGAGAGAGAGGGGGAGAGGAGAGCTGACAGGGAGAGAGAGGGGAAAGAGAGATGGAGGAGAGGAAAGCTGACAGGGAGTGAGAGGGGGAGAGCTTACATGGATAGAAATGGGGAGGAGAGATTGAGGAGAGATGGAGGAGATGAGAGCTGTCGGGAGAGAGAAAGGGGGGGAGAGTTGGCAGGGAGAGTGAGGGGGTGAGGGGAGCTGACAGAGAGAGAGAGGGGGAAGGGCTGACATGGAGAGAGAGGAGGAAGAGAGATGGAGGAGAGGATGGCTGACTGGGACTGAGAGGGGAGTGGGGAGCTGACAGAGAGAGAGAGAGAGGGAGAGCTGACAGGGCGACAGAGGGGGGAAGAGAGATGGAGGAGAGGAGAGCTGACAGGGAGAGAGAGGAGGAGAGGGGAGCTGACACAGAGAGAGAGGGAGAGAGAGGGGGGAGCTGACAAAGAGAGAAAAGGGGGAAAGAGAGATGGAGGAGATGAGAGCTGACAGGGAGAGAGAGGGGGAGAGCTGACATGGATAGAAAGGGGGAAGGAGAGATTGAGGAGAGGAGAGCTGACAGGGAGAGAGAGAGGGGAGAGATGGAGGAGAGGAGACCTGACAGGGAGAGAGGGAGGGGAGAGAAAGATGGAGGGGAGGAGAACTGATAGGGAGAGAGAGGTTGGGGAAGGCTGACAGGGAGAGAGGGGGGGAGAGAGATGGAGGAGAGGAGAGCTGACAGGGAGAGAGGGGGAGAGGGGAGCTGACAGAGAGAGAGAGAGGGGGAGAGCTGACAGGGAAAGAGAGGGGGAGAGGGGAGCTGAAACAGAGAGAGAGAGAGAGAGAGGAGAGGGAGAGATGACAGGGAGAGAGAGGGGAAGAGGGAGATAGAGGAGAGGAGACCTGACAGGGAGAGAGGGAGGGGAGAGAAAGATGGAGGAGAGGAGAGCTGACAGGGAGAGGTGAGAGAGATGGAGGAGAAGATAGCCGACAGGGAGAGGGGGGAGAGATGGAAGAGAAGAGAGGTGACAGGGAGAGGGGAGAGATGGAGGAGAAGAGAGCTGACAGGCAGAGAGGGGAGGAGACAGATGGAAGCGAGCTGACAGGGAGAGAGAGGGGCAGAGCTGACAGGGAGAGGGGGAGGAGGAGAGCTGACAGAGAGAAAGTGGGAAGAGAAGAGAGCTGACTGAGAGGGGGAGGGCTAACAGGGAGAGAGAGGGGGAGAGGAGAGCTGTTAGAGAGATAGAGGGGGAGAGCTGACAGATAGAAAGGGGGAGAGGAGAGCTGACAGAGAGAGAAAGGGAGAGGAGAGCAGAGAAAGAGGCAGAGAGAGAGGGGGATAGCTGACAGTGAGGGAGAGGGGGAGAGGAGAGCTAACAGAGAGAGAGGGGGATAGCTGACAGGAAGATAAACGGTAGAAAGAGAGATGAAGGAGAGCTGACAGAGAGAGAAAGAGGGGGGATAAAGATGGAGGGAAGGAAAGCTGACAGGCAGAGAGGGGGAGAGAGATTGGGAGAAGAGAGCTGATGGAGAGAAAGAGGGGAGATAGAGATGGAGGAGAGTGCACAGGGTATGCGGGGCCTACACTACAAAATAAAATAAAAATAAAATATATATATATAAATATATATATATATATATACAGTACATACATACATTTTTCGGACCAAAAAATGTTTTTGCACCTGGGGCCCTCCATTCCCTAGCTCCCCCACTGGCCCTGTGATATCTGTGGCTGTTGCATTACAAGTACTTCTTGATCATTTCCTCTCCGTATCCTTGTACTGATAACAGGACCACAACATGTAATGAGAGGTGATAGGATCTTTCTAATATAAAATAGGAACTCAATCTGTGCAAACTAAGGTGATGAAGCAAAAAATGATCCTGTGTCCTTGGGAATAATCTAAAACAATGGCAGCAATACCACTGCACCATTGAATCAATTTAGTGGCAGACGATGTAATGGCAGAGCTACACCCGCAAGTGGTACAGTCCAATACGTAGCACTTGTAATGCAAATAACAACACACTACTGTACATTTATTAAAAGTGAAAGTGATGTTATGTCCTAGAATTAATATCACAACATTCTCAATCTCTCAAATCTGCCCCAAAAATAGTTTATTTCATGTTCATATTCGTGTTAGATCGATCCCTGCAATCAATGTTACGACATATACTGTAGTAGAATATTATATTTACGGCTTTATTAATATTGCATTAATCTGGAATGTTGGTCCGATCGCAAACTGTAATTGTAGCCCGTAAGACTTTGAAATCTAACCTCCCCTTTTTCAGTGACGTTACGCTGATGATCTCTTTTTCCATTGGCTCTCTCTAAACCCGTAACTACGGTTTACAGTAATTGATCATCCGCAAGGCCGCAAATCCAACATTCTACGAACGAGCTATGATTTGCGTCTCAAGCACGTAGCTCGCAGCCCATTCTAATTTAATAGCACGTAACTCTGCAAATTTCAAGCCTGCAGCCGTTACGTGCTTCACGTTGGACTTACGGCCCTCAAATTTAATTGGGCTGTAAGTATGCATTCGTATAGTCTAAGTATCATTGGGGAATTAAGACCCTCACACATATACCTCTAATTATGTCGTATGATCACTCAAATATAAATCCTATTTATAGTACTCCTAGCGACTTGCCCGTCAAAAGTGACGGCAATAACATTTGAAAGCTGGCAATGCTGTTTGCCACACAATGCATGGCTCTCCTCCCTCCTTCTTTACTGCCCTCACGATGAGCACCTTCGGCGCTCATTGCGACCCTTTACCCACTCTCTGACCCATGTGACTGTTCCTCCCTCTCCCTTCCATGTCTCTGTTTCCCCCTCTCACGGCCCTGTGTTTTTTCCCCTTATTTCACTCCCCTTTGTCTCTTTCCCCCCCCTCTCACCCCTGTGGCTCTTTCCACCCTGTCCCCCCTCTCCCTCCCCTGTGTCTTTCTCCTCTCTCTCCCTGACCAAGACTTGCGTAGCTCCCGTTGAGCGCTTATCTATCCTTTTTTCAAGTCTTGCGTGCCTCTGGATGGACGGCTAAGTGTTACTGCCTTCAGCCTCGTTATAAGCCTTTTTCCAAACAATTATGTGTTTATGGCAGCCATTTTTTTCCTCACTTAGCCTATTTTCAATCTCTTAAAAACGCCAATTAGACCTCAAATTAGCTTGCAACCTCGCTCACCGGCTCCCTGTCTCTCCCCCTGTGCCTTTGGCGCTCATTGCTAGCCTTTTTCAAAGTCTTGTGGGCCTTGAGATAAGCGCCTTTTGATCTCATAGCAAGGGCTGCAATGAGAGCCTTCATCGTGCGGGCTTCGCGATGAGCATTGCGCATGCACAAGCCCGTAACTTTTAACATTGCGTGACCAACATTCGTAACTTGCCACAACTATTATATGTGATTATATGTGATGGATATAATTACGGGGTCAGAACCTATGTACTTATCTAGACAGTAATATTTCCTTCAATTATGAGGAGTATGGACATACCCATGAACCCACCTAACTCCAAGCCAACGATAAAATAGTCCTTAGAGCAACTATGTGCTAAACTAAGATACTCTCCTAAATATATATAGCGGAGTGCCCTGTCTATTTATCCTCGGACGTACTGAGTGAAAACTAAGACTGACTGTTCTAGACACTAAGACGTATAAAGAATGTCAGGCTGGCTTGGAGGTAATCCATATTGCTAGTGTGGCGCGATGCTGCTGGACCCATGGATGCGCAGCAGTGACATCATCACAAGATGACAACCTGGCTGATGGCATTATCTAGCAGAAATCCAAATAGTATAAGTGAGTTTACTAGTTTAAAAGGGAACTTTGCACGTGTTTAAGGTTGTGATGTAATTACCAGCTCACCCTGTGATAAACTCCCCCTCCCCCCCCCCCGATTGGTCAGTGGGGTATTACAGAGGCTGATTGAGTTAATTGAATCATGAGCCAATGTTGTATTGTTCTGTTTGCCTTTAAATATTCCAACTTTTCCCAATAAAGACTCTTCTAGGGAAAATAATCATGGTATTCTGACTTTTATTTGTGGTTCTAACCTTTGTTTTTGTTATTTTTAACCCCTTGAACCATATTCTCCATCCTGATTGTCGTGGAATAGGAGCCGGTCACCTAGAAGCCCGTCTACTCCACAATCCAAGGGAGGATTCCAGTAGCCAAGGCCGGGGGATTCTGGGGCTGAGTTGTCCTTCATGCTCTTCTTGCTTTTTCTTTTCTCCGTCCTACTTGAATATTATTTTATACCTCTCTATTTCCAAGATTTCTCTTTTAATTGCTTTTCACTTCTTTTCTTGCTCTTTTTTATATAAATGATGATAACCTCAGCTGTAGCTGCACCTAACGTTGTCTCTCTTGGTCTGGCTCTTGTTGACTTCTACGTAACTCCATCGCTGGTGTAGGGTTCCTGCTCAGTATTGTACACTAAGTAATGTAATGTGGGACTTTACAGATGCTACTGATGAGAGTGGCCATGGGTCCATTGCCTATAGATGCTGATAATAAACATGTAGCCCCAAAGTTTAAGCCAATCGTTTCATGATAGACAAGCGTGAAATACTCTATGTGGGGCTCAGAGGAAACCTGTCTCCATCCTACTGCTCTATACAGTAGTAATGAATGGGGCCCCCGGTACCAAATAATTTGGTGGCCACTCTAGGGTGATCACATCATCAGTCTATACAAATAATTACCCTAATAAATTAGTTGACCCACATTACTCCAGGAAGCAGATGGCCTATCTGCACCCCCTGCCCCGCCACTGTGATACCAAAACACGAGGAGCTAGTTCTTTTACTTAAGCATTGGTCATTAATACAATTCATATTTTAATGGCGATATTCAATATCATATTCACTTTCATATGTTAGAGTATAAGCTTCCAGTTGAGGGACTGTCTCCAGCTGAATAAAGACATTGAGGGGATTGTGTGGGGTATAAGAAAAATGTACTTAGATACAAAGATTCATAGACTGCCACACAGGACAATCTTGATGCCAAGAGAAGCAACACAGGAAGTCTCGGAGAGCATTGGTATAACTTTGTTCTTGAAAATTTAGCTCTGACAAAGCTGCCTCCTCCCATTGACCTTATAGTGGGGAGACCAGCAGAAATTGAGTCCAATTTTTAAAAGTTAGTTTAATATTGAATACTGTTTTTAAAATAATTAAAAAGCAGTTTTATTAATGACTGATATACTACAGGATATTTCTCCCTGTGAAGGGCACAAGTGGCTAAAATAGGTTGCTCTCTGAGTAGGTGACCAGCCCTATAGTACAAACCTACTTCACATATTGTCAGTTCTCAGACTGAGCACCTCTAATTTTGTTGTTGTGAATGCAAATGACCCTTAGAGGTTTTTCTCACCCTAAGGGTGATAGAGGGAACCAGACGGAGACCCCTTGCTCACTTTGCCTTAAGGAGTACAGCTACACCTTACTGACGAGGCCCATAAAGGCCGAAACGCGTCTGGTGTTTGCTGTTTCTCCTGTTCAGGGTAGAATTGCCTGGTATTTCGGGGCTGGGTCACACTTTTGAGTGAGACCAGACTTATTCACTACAGGATATTTCTCCCTGTGAAGGGCACAAGTGACTATAAGAGGTTGCTCTCCGAGTAGGTGACCAGACCTATAGAACAAACCTACTTCACGTATTGTCCGTTCTCAGACTGAGCACCTCTAATTTTGTTGTTGTGAATGCAAATGGCCTTTAGGGGGTTTTCTCACCCTAAGGGTGATAGAAAGAACCAGACGTAGACTCCTTGCTCACTTTGCCTCAGGGAGTACAGCTACACCTCACTGACGAGGCCCATAAAGGCCGAAACGCGTCTGTGGTTTGCTGTTTCTCCTGTTCAGTGAGAATTGCCTGGTATTTTGGGGCTGGGTCACACTTTTGAGTGAGATCAGACTGATATACTACAGGATATTTTTCTCTGTGAAGGGCACAAGTGGCTAAAAGAGGTTGCTCTCCAAGTAGGTGACCAGACCTATAGGACAAACCTACTTCAGGTAATGTCCGTTCTCAGACTGAACACCTCAAATGTTGTTGTTGTTTATTAATGATCAATGTCCTACTAGGCATCCAGCTCGCATTGTTAGGACAGTACAGTGGTCCTTTAATTAGAATCAAATTCAAGTTGATTTTAATTGTTTCTCCTATCCTCCTTCCTCTTTTAGCCATATAAGAATTACATGGGGGATTATATGTACATGAAAAAGGACTTTATTCACTCCAAGGATGGAGCTACCGCCGGTGCAATGCCCCGGGGCCCTCCTCTGGGATTTACTCTGTGTAGATCTTTCTCTATATAGTGTTATGTGCAGAGTTTATTACATACTTCACAAACATATGGAGTGTTTCCTAAACCCCAGTGGACCTTTAAAGACATACTAAATGCTGGTTATTCTCCGATTTCAGAAACAATATATTTTTGTTATAGTTTAACAAAGGTTACAACGTCCCAAGGTCATTCAAATCTTCAAGTGTGGAATGTTTTACTTGCAAGTCCTCCCAATACCTCCTTACACACGGTCTTATCAGATCTGGGCTGGGAGGGGTGCGGGTCTATTAAGCAAAACCTGTCAAATCAGCTTTCAGTTTTAACATCTTAGATCGTATCTTAAGAGATTTTCACAGAAGGAACAAACACTGAACCTTTTGTCCTGGGTTAGTTATAAACAACTAAAGCCCCTGAGAAAAATACCTTGTAAAGTTTAATATTGTTTGTGTAAAGGGATATAAAATATACACTTAAGGTCTTGTGATGAGCTTCTGTAGTCTGAACACACAATGAGACCACAAAGGATGAAAATCTTACTTTTTAAAGTCAGGAAATCTAGTTTTTCAACAATGTCAGATGTTCCTCCTGATGAGCTATAGGTGCATGAGGGCAATAAATACGGGAGATACGAATACGAACAATTACACAACCACTTCTATATATTGAGTAACTAAGCTGGATAATGTACAAAAAGGTTTTTTTAGAAAGCAAAACAAAAAATAAGCACAGGCTTTAGTTTTTTACCTATAAGGAGTGAGGTAGCTGTGAGTGCCCAGTAATCTAGATGAATAATCAGAGTATTGCAGTATATAGTGATACCTGTTTTATTGGACAAACATATTCATAGGTTTCATGACAAGCCTTCGAGAGATAAACCTCTCTCTATCAAGTCACGGGCAGGACTGAGGTATCACTATATACTGCAATATACTCTGATTTTATATATATATATACAGTCAGGTCCATAAATATTGGGACATCGACATAATTCTAATCTTTTTGGCTCTATACACCACCACAATGGATTTGAACGAACAAGATTTGCTTTAACTGCAGACTTTCAGCTTTAATTTGAAGGTATTTACATCCAAATCAGGTGAACGGTGTAGGAATTACAACAGTTTGTATATGTGCCTCCCACTTTTTAAGGGACCAAAAGTAATGGGACAGATTAACAGTCATAAAACAAACTTTCACTTTTTAAAACTTGGTTGCAAATCCTTTGCAGTCAATTACAGCCTGAAGTCTGGAACGCATAGACATCACCAGACGCTGGGTTTCATCCCTGGTGATGCTCTGCCAGACCTTTATTGCAACTGTCTTCAGTTCCTGCTTGTTCTTGGGGCATTTTCCCTTCAGTTTTGTCTTCAGCAAGTGAAATGCATGCTCAATCGGATTCAGGTCAGGTGATTGACTTGGACTTTTTCAGCCTAATGATGGCTTGCTTCACTGATAGTGACCGCTCTTTGGATCTCATATTGAGAGTTAACAGCAACAAATGCAAATAGCACACTTGAAATGAACACGGGAGCTTGTATCTGCTCTTTGTAAATGGGATAATGAGGGAATAACACACACCTGGCCATGGAACAGCTGAGCAGCCAATTGTCCCATTACTTTTGGTCCCTTAAAAAGTGGAAGGCACATATACAAACTGTTGTAATTCCTATATATATTTGATTAGATAGATAGATACATATTGCAGATTGAGGATAGATAGATAGATAGATAGATAGACAGATAGATAGATAGATAGATAGATAGATAGATAGATAGATAGATAGATACGTAGATAGATACGTAGATAGATAGATAGATAGATAGACATATAGATAGATCGATAGATAGATAGATAGATAGATAGATAGATAGATACATAGATAGATAGATAGATAGATAGATAGATAGATAGATAGATAGATACGTAGATAGATAGCTAGATAGATAGATAGATACGTAGATAGATAGATAGATAGATAGATAGATAGATAGATAGATAGATAGATAGATAGATAGATAGATAGATAAGTAGATAGATAGATAGATAGATAGATAGATAGATAGATAGATAGATAGATAGATAGATAGATAGATAGATAGATAGATAGACAGTATATACCCCTGTGTAGGGCTTAATGGATTACACATAAATAATAATTAACCATCATTATGTTGATCCATTTTCTTTTCTGATCAGATCCAGGCTGATACTTTTTTCGGTAAGGAGAGTCTAAACAAGTGACCGTTCTGAAGTGCAGTGAAGAGTTAGATACAGAGTTTAGTAAAAAAACAATATTGTATTATGGAAGTTTTTTGATGCTTGGTCCACCAACATGGGACTGGACACTCTTCCAAGAGGCAAAGAAAAAGGAGACTTCCACTGTAGTCAAGACCTGCTTTAGGTGACTAGTTAACCTCGCTCTGTCCTCTCCATCCTTCCCCCTGATCACCATTCCAGTCCCGGCTAATTCCATCACCAGAAACATGAAATTTGAACAATGGAGTATACATCTTGCTAACAACCTTCCTGATGGGATTATCTTGTGGTGGTCATGAAATCCAAATAGTATAAGCGACTTAACTAGTTTAGAAGGGAATTTGCACGAGGTTACATTTGTGATGTCATTTCCAGCCCATCAACAACTGAGCCTAACAGACTTACTAAAAAAACATTTGTGCAACCCATTATAGGCACCTGCCGGAAGCAATGGATGAGGTGATGGAACCACCTCAACAAGAGAGACCTTTGCTGCATGAATAGACACCCTGAAGCAGTGACAATTGGATCTGGAGGACCAGCCGAATCATCAAGCGAACACAGATGAATATCTTAAAGCCAAAAAGAAACAATTTAAGAGCACTGGGAGTCTCAGAAGATATCAAACCAGAGCAGATAATGTCCACGGTAATCCCACTGAATTTACCACACTCTCTCAAGATAAAAGTGAAAGCGCTCACAGAGTGGGCACAGAAGGAGGTAATAGTATTGTACTCAGTAGGTCCAAAAAAATGTCTAAACTTTCAAGACAAACTCTCCATACTGAGAGCCTATAGAGCCACAAAGATATCTGGTAGAAGAATATTAATATTCCATGACTACTCAGTAGAACTCTCCAAACATTTCAAACACTTCTCGCCCATATGGACATCCATTAACAACCAAGACATCAGGTACCCATTCGTATATCCAATAAAACGTACAATCTTTTTTACCTTAAATGGAATCCAATTCTTCATCAGAAGAAGCCGTACCTTTTTAGGAAGAGTTCATGGTAGAAATAACATAATTTTACTTTAGGACCTCCACCAATATCCAACTTGTGACCTCCTCTGAAAAATGACTATGGTTAATATTCCCACAATTAGGATCTTAATGAAACTCCCACTTCCTAAACTCCGACTACTTTTGGTTCTAACTCCTCCGGTCTATTCCAGAGCCTCCTAATAGACAAAAGATTCACCCGCCTAATAACAATATATAGACCTGTAGAAATGTGACATTGGCTGCTCTCTTTCTCTAGAACTGTTGGTGGGATAACAACCACACCCTATATTTGCCACCATCTGGTTATATGATTATTTACCCAGGTTACTCAAAGTCAAAATAATACCAGGGACACACAAACCTCAGACAAAAAAATGTCACTAGGAAATGTAATATAATGTATGTAAACGATCTAGAACACCAACTGACACATGCTCCAATGGTTAAATTCACTTCATGGTGTGTAGGAGGCATCAATTCATCCAGGAAACGCGGCAAAATATGTACCTCCGAGAAATTATCTGTCCAAAATATAACATAAAAAATTAGTGGAAGTGTGGGTACACAAGTGTCGGCCTCCACCTTGAGCATGAAGAAAATAGTATCCATTCTTATAAGAAAACAACATCTCCATTGATTTAATGTAAGAGATCATTCACTCTAATAGGTGATTACACATAAAAACACGTAATTTCCAGACACTCCCCTCATACCCACTAGAGACTTTTTTTATTTTTTTTATTGAGTTTTTAGAAAACATACAGAAACAAATTAAGACATAGACATGCAAAAACAATAAGTACCTTAATAGATAGTTAAGGCACTAAATAGACACTCATCTATTTAAACCTCAGTGTGGGAATATTACCAAACCGTTCAATATCTTGACACACGGTACTTGTTTACCAAAAAAGAAGAAAATTAGAAGAAAAAAAAAGAAACTCGACCGACTCTTGGATCCAATAGATCCGTTAGTAAAGGAGAGGAGCAAAAAGTTACTAAGGCTGCTAAAGCTCCCTGGCCAGACTATATTTATTATTTATTTATTTATTTATATATATATATATTTTTTTTTTTTTACTTGTTATTTTGCGCTAGACACAGTGATTTTGAAGTGACTAATATGGGGTCATCTTACATACAGAGGAAGATGCTTGAAATCATTATAGAGACTCCATATAATAGTCCCATTTCAACCAACTAAAAAGACGGGCATAACACTCCGATAAGATGCCATTACGATTATTCATCAATTCTCTATTTATATGAACATGGAATAGAGAATTGATCCCACTAGAGACTTTAACGCTGTAGATTTTCCAACTTTAGATGGATCTAACCACAAGATAGGTATACCTCAAATAAGAAATAAATACCTAAACAGTGAAAATACTAAGAAAACAGCGACACCTTATAGATAAATGGCACCTTACACACCCAACACAAAAACCTACACATGGCACTATAATGTCCGCAAGACTCTCTCAAAAATTGACCTATTTGTTACTTCAGCCAAATATAACATGGTGGATCATGAAGACCCCCATAGTATAGGGTTTAATTGTAGGTACCATGGGTATCCATAGGACCCCAATGGTAATAGTGAAATATACCATGGGGATCTGTGGATAAACCCATGGTATAGGGGTTGATTTTAGGTGCCATGGGGGTCGATATGGACTCAAATGCTTATACTTTAGATGGGAGTTGTCAGGGCATAGGGGCTAGTGGGTGGAATGGCGAATCCGGCAGAATACCAGGGATCGCCAAGCTCACAGAGGGTAGCGGGTCATAGCCAAAGAGGTCATAAACACCCTGCATTAATCTTATTTAACCCTTTCCCTGCCATGGGAAGGGCTTTATGTAGATAGATAGGCAAAAAGGAGGATGTTATATCTAGTGTTGAGTGTTCATATTGTGGGTACCACTCGACAGCATTGCTTTGGAGACTACTGAGCTTCAGACTCAGGGTCCCTTGTGAGCTGGCTGCGAGCACACATTAGGGATACAGAGTAATGGCATTCACTCCTTGTATAGAAGCCATAGAACGGCTGTGTAGCTAACGAGAAAAAAGCTACCACAGTTATGAGGAGGGTCTTCTTGCAGCACAAATTGAATGGAGGTCATAGTTTTAGTAACTATAATCCCTTCTTGTTTTTGTTTTTTTATTAGATTTTTGGATTTTGGTGGTGAGCCGAATCTTGCTCCAATTACTTCTCTACACACCGCTGTGCATTGTCTGAGCCATTGATCACCTCTCACTATTACATTTTAGGGAGCATTGATGGGCTCCATACTGATGACAATGACTTGTGAACATTTATAATTACTCAAAATATTGAAACTCTCTACATTGTTTCTTCGAGAATTTTTTTTTGAACTTGTTATAACCTACATTGTATGACCCCCATACTTTTTAGGCTATTGAAAATATGTTATCCTCGATCTGGGAGAAATGTATCGATGTGCTTGATATTATTGCATGTATATTATGTGTATATTTGGTTTATGTGTCTGATGTGAGTGAATGTATACTGTAAGTGTGCCATGTGCAAATACAGTTGTATGATGTTTGTGTCTGATAGAAGTGCATGTGTATGATATATGTCCCTGTGTGCATGCGTATGATGTGTGTCTTGTGAGAGTGCATGTGTATAATATATTTCCCTGGTGTGAGTGCATGCGTTTGATGTGTGTCTGGTGAGAGTGCATGCGTACAATGTGTGTCTGGTGTGAGTGCATGTGTATAAAATATTTCCGTGGTGTGAGTGCATGCGTATGATGTGTGTCTGCTGAGAGTGCATGCGTATGATGTGTGTCTGGTGAGAGTGCATCTGTATGACAAGTAGCTGGCGAGAGTGCATGCGTATGATGTGTGTCTGGTGAGAGTGCATCTGTATTGCAAGTATCTGGCGAGAGTGCATGGGTATGATATATGTCTGGTTTGAGTAAATCTGTATAATTTATGTGTCTGGTGAGAGTGCATCTCTATAGTATGTGTGTCTGGTGAGAGTGCATCTCTATAGTATGTGTGCCTGGTGAGAGTGCATGGGTATGACATGTATCTGGTGAAAGTGCATTGCTATGGTGTGTGTCCGGATGAGAATGAATCTGTATAATAGGTGTGTTTGGTGAGAGTGAATCTGCATGATGTTTGTGTCTGCGTGAGTCCATGTCTGTAGTATGTGCATAAGTATAATGTATGTCTGGTGAGAGTGCATGGGTATGATATGTATCTGGCGAGAGTGCATGGGTATGATGTGTGCCTGGTGAGAGTGCATCTGTATAATAGGTGTGTTTGGTGAGAGTGCATCTGCATGATGTGTGTGTCTGTGTGAGTGCATCTCTGTAGTATGTATGCCTGGTGAGAGTGCATATGTATAACATATGTCTGGTGAGAGTGCATATGTATAACATATGTCTGGTGAGAGTGCATCTGTATAGTATGTGTGTCTGGTGAGAGAGCATATGTATAACCTATGTCTGGTGAGAGTGCATATGTATAGTATGTGTCCCTGGTGAGAGTGCATATGTATAGTATGTCTGGTGAGAGTGCATATGTATAGTATGTCTGGTGAGAGTGCATATGTATAGTATGTCTGGTGAGAGTGCATATGTATAACATATGTCTGGTGAGAGTGCATCTGCATGATGTGTGTGCCTGGTGAGAGTGCATATGTATAGTATGTGTCCCTTGTGAGAGTGCAAATGTATAGTATGTCTGGTGAGAGTGCATATGTATAGTATGTGTCCCTGGTGAGAGTGCATATGTATAACGTATTTCTGGTGAGAGTGCATATGTATAACGTATGTCTGGTGAGAGTGCATCTGTATTGTATGTCTGGTGAGAGTGCATATGTGTAGTATGTCTGGTGAGAGTGCATATGTATAACGAATGTCTGGTGAGAGTGCATCTGTATGGTATGTCTGGTGAGAGTGCATATGTGTAGTATGTCTGGTGAGAGTGCATATGTATAGTATGTCTGGTGAGAGTGCATATGTATAGTATGTCTGGTGAGAGTGCATATGTATAGTATGTCTGGTGAGAGTGCATATGTATAGTATGTCTGGTGAGAGTGCATATGTATAACGTATGTCTGGTGAGAGTGCATATGTATAACGTATGTCTGGTGAGAGTGCATCTGTATAGTATGTCTGGTGAGAGTGCATATGTGTAGTATGTCTGGTGAGAGTGCATATGTATAGTATGTCTGGTGAGAGTGCATATGTATAGTATGTCTGGTGAGAGTGCATATGTATAGTATGTCTGGTGAGAGTGTATCTGTATTGCAAGTATCTGGCGAGAGTGCATGGGTATGATATATGTCTGGTTTGAGTAAATCTGTATAATTTATGTGTCTGGTGAGAGTGCATCTCTATAGTATGTGTGCCTGGTGAGAGTGCATGGGTATGACATGTATCTGGTGAAAGTGCATTGGTATGGTGTGTGTCCGGATGAGAATGAATCTGTATAATAGGTGTGTTTGGTGAGAGTGAATCTGCATGATGTGTGTGTCTGCGTGAGTCCATGTCTGTAGTATGTGCATAAGTATAATGTATGTCTGGTGAGAGTGCATGGGTATGATATGTATCTGGCGAGAGTGCATGGGTATGATGTGTGTCTGGTGAGAGTGCATCTGTATAATAGGTGTGTTTGGTGAGAGTGCATCTGCATAATGTGTGTGTCTGATGAGAGTGCATATGTATAGTATGTGTCCCTGGTGAGAGTGCATATGTATAGTATGTCTGGTGAGAGTGCATATGTATAGTATGTCTGGTGAGAGAGAATATGTATAGTATGTGTCCCTGGTGAGAGTGCATATGTATAGTATGTCTGGTGAGAGTGCATATGTATAGTATGTCTGGTGAGAGTGCATATGTATAGTATGTCTGGTGAGAGTGCATATGTATAACATATGTCTGGTGAGAGTGCATCTGCATGATGTGTGTGCCTGGTGAGAGTGCATATGTATAGTATGTGTCCCTTGTGAGAGTGCAAATGTATAGTATGTCTGGTGAGAGTGCATATGTATAGTATGTGTCCCTGGTGAGAGTGCATATGTATAACGTATTTCTGGTGAGAGTGCATATGTATAACGTATGTCTGGTGAGAGTGCATCTGTATTGTATGTCTGGTGAGAGTGCATATGTGTAGTATGTCTGGTGAGAGTGCATATGTATAACGAATGTCTGGTGAGAGTGCATCTGTATGGTATGTCTGGTGAGAGTGCATATGTGTAGTATGTCTGGTGAGAGTGCATATGTATAGTATGTCTGGTGAGAGTGCATATGTATAGTATGTCTGGTGAGAGTGCATATGTATAGTATGTCTGGTGAGAGTGCATATGTATAGTATGTCTGGTGAGAGTGCATATGTATAGTATGTCTGGTGAGAGTGCATATGTATAGTATGTCTGGTGAGAGTGCATATGTATAACATATGTCTGGTGAGAGTGCATCTGCATGATGTGTGTGCCTGGTGAGAGTGCATATGTATAGTATGTGTCCCTTGTGAGAGTGCAAATGTATAGTATGTCTGGTGAGAGTGCATATGTATAGTATGTGTCCCTGGTGAGAGTGCATATGTATAACGTATTTCTGGTGAGAGTGCATATGTATAACGTATGTCTGGTGAGAGTGCATCTGTATTGTATGTCTGGTGAGAGTGCATATGTGTAGTATGTCTGGTGAGAGTGCATATGTATAACGAATGTCTGGTGAGAGTGCATCTGTATGGTATGTCTGGTGAGAGTGCATATGTGTAGTATGTCTGGTGAGAGTGCATATGTATAGTATGTCTGGTGAGAGTGCATATGTATAGTATGTCTGGTGAGAGTGCATATGTATAGTATGTCTGGTGAGAGTGCATATGTATAGTATGTCTGGTGAGAGTGCATATGTATAACGTATGTCTGGTGAGAGTGCATCTGTATTGCAAGTATCTGGCGAGAGTGCATGGGTATGATATATGTCTGGTTTGAGTAAATCTGTATAATTTATGTGTCTGGTGAGAGTGCATCTCTATAGTATGTGTGTCTGGTGAGAGTGCATCTCTATAGTATGTGTGCCTGGTGAGAGTGCATGGGTATGACATGTATCTGGTGAAAGTGCATTGGTATGGTGTGTGTCCGGATGAGAATGAATCTGTATAATAGGTGTGTTTGGTGAGAGTGAATCTGCATGATGTGTGTGTCTGCGTGAGTCCATGTCTGTAGTATGTGCATAAGTATAATGTATGTCTGGTGAGAGTGCATGGGTATGATATGTATCTGGCGAGAGTGCATGGGTATGATGTGTGTCTGGTGAGAGTGCATCTGTATAATAGGTGTGTTTGGTGAGAGTGCATCTGCATAATGTGTGTGTCTGTGTGAGTGCATCTCTGTAGTATGTATGCCTGGTGAGAGTGCATATGTATAACATATGTCTGGTGAGAGTGCATCTGTATAGTATGTGTGTCTGGTGAGAGAGCATATGTATAACCTATGTCTGGTGAGAGTGCATCTGCATGATGTGTGTGTCTGATGAGAGTGCATATGTATAGTATGTGTCCCTGGTGAGAGTGCATATGTATAGTATGTCTGGTGAGAGTGCATATGTGTAGTATGTCTGGTGAGAGTGCATATGTATAGTATGTCTGGTGAGAGTGCATATTTATAACATATGTCTGGTGAGAGTGCATCTGTATAGTATGTGTGTCTGGTGAGAGTGCATCTGCATGATGTGTGTGCCTGGTGAGAGTGCATATGTATAGTATGTGTCCCTTGTGAGAGTGCAAATGTATAGTATGTCTGGTGAGAGTGCATATGTATAGTATGTGTCCCTGGTGAGAGTGCATATGTATAGTATGTCTGGTGAGAGTGCATATGTATAACATATGTCTGGTGAGAGTGCATATGTATAACATATGTCTGGTGAGAGTGTATCTGCATGATGTGTGTGCCTGGTGAGAGTGCATATGTATAGTATGTCTGGTGAGAGTGCATCTGTATAGTATATGTGTCTGGTGAGAGTGCATATGTATAGTATGTCTGGTGAGAGTGCATATGTGTAGTATGTCTGGTGAGAGTGCATATGTATAGTATGTCTGGTGAGAGTGCATCTGTATAGTATATGTGTCTGGTGAGAGTGCATATGTATAGTATGTCTGGTGAGAGTGCATATGTATAGTATGTCTGGTGAGAGTGTATCTGTATTGCAAGTATCTGGCGAGAGTGCATGGGTATGATATATGTCTGGTTTGAGTAAATCTGTATAATTTATGTGTCTGGTGAGAGTGCATCTCTATAGTATGTGTGCCTGGTGAGAGTGCATGGGTATGACATGTATCTGGTGAAAGTGCATTGCTATGGTGTGTGTCCGGATGAGAATGAATCTGTATAATAGGTGTGTTTGGTGAGAGTGAATCTGCATGATGTTTGTGTCTGCGTGAGTCCATGTCTGTAGTATGTGCATAAGTATAATGTATGTCTGGTGAGAGTGCATGGGTATGATATGTATCTGGCGAGAGTGCATGGGTATCATGTGTGTCTGGTGAGAGTGCATCTGTATAATAGGTGTGTTTGGTGAGAGTGCATCTGCATGATGTGTGTGTCTGTGTGAGTGCATCTCTGTAGTATGTATGCCTGGTGAGAGTGCATATGTATAACATATGTCTGGTGAGAGTGCATCTGTATAGTATGTGTGTCTGGTGAGAGTGCATATGTATAGTATGTCTGGTGAGAGTGCATATGTATAACGTATGTCTGGTGAGAGTGCATATGTATAGTATGTCTGGTGAGAGTGCATATGTATAGTATGTCTGGTGAGAGTGCATATGTATAGTATGTCCGCATATGTATAACGTATGTCTGGTGAGAGTGCATATGTATAGTATGTCTGGTGAGAGTGCATATGTATAGTATGTCTGGTGAGAGTGCATATGTGTAGTATGTCTGGTGAGAGTGCATATGTGTAGTATGTCTGGTGAGAGTGCATATGTGTAGTATGTCTGGTGAGAGTGCATATGCATAACGTATGTCTAGTGAGAGTGCATATGTATAGTATGTCTGGTGAGAGTGCATATGTGTAGTATGTCTGGTGAGAGTGCATATGTGTAGTATGTCTGGTGAGAGTGCATATGCATAACGTATGTCTAGTGAGAGTGCATATGTATAGTATGTCTGGTGAGAGTGCATATGTGTAGTATGTCTGGTGAGAGTGCATATGTGTAGTATGTCTGGTGAGAGTGCATATGCATAACGTATGTCTGGTGAGAGTGCATATGTATAGTATGTCTGGTGAGAGTGCATATGTATAGTATGTCTGGTGAGAGTGCATATGTATAACGTATGTCTGGTGAGAGTGCATATGTATAGTATGTCTGGTGAGAGTGCATCTGTATAGTATGTCTGGTGAGAGTGCATATGTATAGTATGTCTGGTGAGAGTGCATCTGTATAGTATGTGTGGTGAGAGTGCATATGTATAGTATGTCTGGTTAGAGTGCATCTGTATAGTATGTCTGGTGAGAGTGCATATGTATAACGTATGTCTGGTGAGAGAGCATATGTATAGTATGTCTGGTGAGAGTGCATATGTATAGTATGTCTGGTGAGAGTGCATATGTATAGTATGTCTGGTGAGAGTGCATCTGTATAGTATATGTGTCTGGTGAGAGTGCATATGTGTAGTATGTCTGGTGAGAGTGCATATGTGTAGTATGTCTGGTGAGAGTGCATATGTATAGTATGTCTGGTGAGAGTGCATATGTGTAGTATGTCTGGTGAGAGCGCATATGTATAGTATGTGTGTCTGGTGACAGTGCATATGTATAGTATGTCTGGTGAGAGTGCATATGTGTAGTATGTCTGGTGAGAGCGCATATGTATAGTATGTCTGGTGAGAGCGCATATGTATAGTATGTGTGTCTGGTGACAGTGCATATGTATAGTATATGTGTCTGGTGAGAGTGCATATGTATAGTATGTCTGGTGAGAGTGCATATGTATAGTATGTCTGGTGAGAGTGCATCTGTATAGTATGTCTGGTGAGAGTGCATATGTATAGTATGTCTGGTGAGAGTGCATCTGTCTAGTATGTCTGGTGAGAGTGCATATGTCTAGTATGTCTGGTGAGAGTGCATATGTATAGTATGTCTGAGGAGAGTGCAAATGTATAGTATGTCTGGTGAGAGTGCATATGTATAGTGTGTCTGGTGAGAGTGCATATGTATAGTGTGTCTGCTGAGAGTGCATATGTATAGTATGTCTGATGAGAGTGCATCTGTATAGTATGTCTGGTGAGAGTGCATATGTATAGTATGTCTGGTGAGAGTGCATCTGTATAGTATGTCTGATGAGAGTGCATCTGTATAGTATGTCTGGTGAGAGTGCATATGTATAGTATGTCTGGTGAGAGTGCATATGTATAGTATGTCTGAGGAGAGTGCAAATGTATAGTATGTCTGGTGAGAGTGCATCTGTATAGTATGTCTGGTGAGAGTGCATATGTATAGTGTGTCTGGTGAGAGTGCATATGTATAGTATGTCTTGTGAGAGTGCATATGTATAGTATGTCTGGTGAGAGTGCATCTGTATAGTATGTCTGGTGAGAGTGCATATGTATAGTATGTCTTGTGAGAGTGCATATGTATAGTATGTCTGAGGAGAGTGCAAATGTATAGTATGTCTGGTGAGAGTGCATCTGTATAGTATGTCTGGTGAGAGTGCATATGTATAGTGTGTCTGGTGAGAGTGCATATGTTTAGTATGTCTTGTGAGAGTGCATATGTATAGTATGTCTGGTGAGAGTGCATATGTATAGTATGTCTGGTGAGAGTGCATATGTATAGTATGTGTGTCTGGTGAGAGTGCATATGCATGATGTGTATGTCTGGTGAGAGTGCATATGTATACTATGTCTGGTGAGAGTGCATATGTATAGTATGTCTGGTGAGAGTGCATATGTATAGTATGTCTGGTGAGAGTGCATATGTATAGTATGTGTGTCTGGTGAGAGTGCATATGCATGATGTGTATGTCTGGTGAGAGTGCATATGTATACTATGTCTGGTGAGAGTGCATATGTATAGTATGTCTGGTGAGAGTGCATATGTATACTATGTCTGGTGAGAGTGCATATGTATAGTATGTCTGGTGAGAGTGCATATGTATACTATGTCTGGTGAGAGTGCATATGTATACTATGTCTGGTGAGAGTGCATATGTATACTATGTCTGGTGAGAGTGCATCTGTATAGTATGTCTGGTGAGAGTGCATATGTATAGTATGTCTGGTGAGAGTGCATATGTGTAGTATGTCTGGTGAGAGTGCATATGTATAGTATGTCTGGTGAGAGTGCATATGTGTAGTATGTCTGGTGAGAGTGCATATGTATAGTATGTCTGGTGAGAGTGCATATGTGTAGTATGTCTGGTGAGAGTGCATATGTATAGTATGTCTGGTGAGAGTGCATATGTGTAGTATGTCTGGTGAGAGCGCATATGTATAGTATGTCTGGTGAGAGTGCATATGTATAGTATGTCTGGTGAGAGCGCATATGTAAAGTATGTCTGCTGAGAGTGCATATGTATAGTATGTGTGTCTGGTGACAGTGCATATGTATAGTATATGTGTCTGGTGAGAGTGCATATGTATAGTATGTCTGGTGAGAGTGCATATGTATAGTATGTCTGGTGAGAGTGCATCTGTATAGTATGTCTGGTGAGAGTGCATATGTATAGTATGTCTGGTGAGAGTGTATCTGTCTAGTATGTCTGGTGAGAGTGCATATGTCTAGTATGTCTGGTGAGAGTGCATATGTATAGTATGTCTGAGGAGAGTGCAAATGTATAGTATGTCTGGTGAGAGTGCATATGTATAGTGTGTCTGGTGAGAGTGCATATGTATAGTGTGTCTGCTGAGAGTGCATATGTATAGTATGTCTGATGAGAGTGCATCTGTATAGTATGTCTGGTGAGAGTGCATATGTATAGTATGTCTGGTGAGAGTGCATCTGTATAGTATGTCTGATGAGAGTGCATCTGTATAGTATGTCTGGTGAGAGTGCATATGTATAGTATGTCTGGTGAGAGTGCATATGTATAGTATGTCTGAGGAGAGTGCAAATGTATAGTATGTCTGGTGAGAGTGCATCTGTATAGTATGTCTGGTGAGAGTGCATATGTATAGTGTGTCTGCTGAGAGTGCATATGTATAGTATGTCTGATGAGAGTGCATCTGTATAGTATGTCTGGTGAGAGTGCATATGTATAGTATGTCTGGTGAGAGTGCATCTGTATAGTATGTCTGGTGAGAGTGCATCTGTATAGTATGTCTGGTGAGAGTGCATATGTATAGTATGTCTGGTGAGAGTGCATATGTATAGTATGTCTGAGGAGAGTGCAAATGTATAGTATGTCTGGTGAGAGTGCATCTGTATAGTATGTCTGGTGAGAGTGCATATGTATAGTGTGTCTGGTGAGAGTGCATATGTATAGTATGTCTGGTGAGAGTGCATATGTATAGTATGTCTGGTGAGAGTGCATCTGTATAGTATGTCTGGTGAGAGTGCATATGTATAGTATGTCTTGTGAGAGTGCATATGTATAGTATGTCTGAGGAGAGTGCAAATGTATAGTATGTCTGGTGAGAGTGCATCTGTATAGTATGTCTGGTGAGAGTGCATATGTATAGTGTGTCTGGTGAGAGTGCATATGTTTAGTATGTCTTGTGAGAGTGCATATGTATAGTATGTCTGGTGAGAGTGCATATGTATAGTATGTCTGGTGAGAGTGCATATGTATAGTATGTGTGTCTGGTGAGAGTGCATATGCATGATGTGTATGTCTGGTGAGAGTGCATATGTATACTATGTCTGGTGAGAGTGCATATGTATAGTATGTCTGGTGAGAGTGCATATGTATAGTATGTCTGGTGAGAGTGCATATGTATAGTATGTGTGTCTGGTGAGAGTGCATATGCATGATGTGTATGTCTGGTGAGAGTGCATATGTATACTATGTCTGGTGAGAGTGCATATGTATAGTATGTCTGGTGAGAGTGCATATGTATACTATGTCTGGTGAGAGTGCATATGTATACTATGTCTGGTGAGAGTGCATATGTATACTATGTCTGGTGAGAGTGCATATGTATACTATGTCTGGTGAGAGTGCATATGTATACTATGTCTGGTGAGAGTGCATCTGTATAGTATGTCTGGTGAGAGTGCATCTGTATAGTATGTCTGGTGAGAGTGCATATGTATAGTGTGTCTGGTGAGAGTGCATATGTATAGTATGTCTTGTGAGAGTGCATATGTATAGTATGTCTGGTGAGAGTGCATCTGTATAGTATGTCTGGTGAGAGTGCATATGTATAGTATGTCTTGTGAGAGTGCATATGTATAGTATGTCTGAGGAGAGTGCAAATGTATAGTATGTCTGGTGAGAGTGCATCTGTATAGTATGTCTGGTGAGAGTGCATATGTATAGTGTGTCTGGTGAGAGTGCATATGTTTAGTATGTCTTGTGAGAGTGCATATGTATAGTATGTCTGGTGAGAGTGCATATGTATAGTATGTCTGGTGAGAGTGCATATGTATAGTATGTGTGTCTGGTGAGAGTGCATATGCATGATGTGTATGTCTGGTGAGAGTGCATATGTATACTATGTCTGGTGAGAGTGCATATGTATAGTATGTCTGGTGAGAGTGCATATGTATAGTATGTCTGGTGAGAGTGCATATGTATAGTATGTGTGTCTGGTGAGAGTGCATATGCATGATGTGTATGTCTGGTGAGAGTGCATATGTATACTATGTCTGGTGAGAGTGCATATGTATAGTATGTCTGGTGAGAGTGCATATGTATACTATGTCTGGTGAGAGTGCATATGTATACTATGTCTGGTGAGAGTGCATATGTATACTATGTCTGGTGAGAGTGCATATGTATACTATGTCTGGTGAGAGTGCATATGTATACTATGTCTGGTGAGAGTGCATATGTATAGTATGTCTGGTGAGAGTGCATATGTGTAGTATGTCTGGTGAGAGTGCATATGTGTAGTATGTCTGGTGAGAGTGCATATGTATAGTATGTCTGGTGAGAGTGCATATGTGTAGTATGTCTGGTGAGAGTGCATATGTATAGTATGTCTGGTGAGAGTGCATCTGTATAGTATGTCTGATGAGAGTGCATCTGTATAGTATGTCTGGTGAGAGTGCATATGTATAGTATGTCTGGTGAGAGTGCATATGTATAGTATGTCTGAGGAGAGTGCAAATGTATAGTATGTCTGGTGAGAGTGCATCTGTATAGTATGTCTGGTGAGAGTGCATATGTATAGTGTGTCTGCTGAGAGTGCATATGTATAGTATGTCTGATGAGAGTGCATCTGTATAGTATGTCTGGTGAGAGTGCATATGTATAGTATGTCTGGTGAGAGTGCATCTGTATAGTATGTCTGATGAGAGTGCATCTGTATAGTATGTCTGGTGAGAGTGCATATGTATAGTATGTCTGGTGAGAGTGCATATGTATAGTATGTCTGAGGAGAGTGCAAATGTATAGTATGTCTGGTGAGAGTGCATCTGTATAGTATGTCTGGTGAGAGTGCATATGTATAGTGTGTCTGGTGAGAGTGCATATGTATAGTATGTCTTGTGAGAGTGCATATGTATAGTATGTCTGGTGAGAGTGCATCTGTATAGTATGTCTGGTGAGAGTGCATATGTATAGTATGTCTTGTGAGAGTGCATATGTATAGTATGTCTGAGGAGAGTGCAAATGTATAGTATGTCTGGTGAGAGTGCATCTGTATAGTATGTCTGGTGAGAGTGCATATGTATAGTGTGTCTGGTGAGAGTGCATATGTTTAGTATGTCTTGTGAGAGTGCATATGTATAGTATGTCTGGTGAGAGTGCATATGTATAGTATGTCTGGTGAGAGTGCATATGTATAGTATGTGTGTCTGGTGAGAGTGCATATGCATGATGTGTATGTCTGGTGAGAGTGCATATGTATACTATGTCTGGTGAGAGTGCATATGTATAGTATGTCTGGTGAGAGTGCATATGTATAGTATGTCTGGTGAGAGTGCATATGTATAGTATGTGTGTCTGGTGAGAGTGCATATGCATGATGTGTATGTCTGGTGAGAGTGCATATGTATACTATGTCTGGTGAGAGTGCATATGTATAGTATGTCTGGTGAGAGTGCATATGTATAGTATGTCTGGTGAGAGTGCATATGTATACTATGTCTGGTGAGAGTGCATATGTATAGTGTGTCTGGTGAGAGTGCATATGTATACTATGTCTGGTGAGAGTGCATATGTATACTATGTCTGGTGAGAGTGCATATGTATACTATGTCTGGTGAGAGTGCATATGTATACTATGTCTGGTGAGAGTGCATATGTATACTATGTCTGGTGAGAGTGCATCTGTATAGTATGTCTGGTGAGAGTGCATATGTATAGTATGTCTGGTGAGAGTGCATATGTATACTATGTCTGGTGAGAGTGCATATGTATACTATGTCTGGTGAGAGTGCATATGTATACTATGTCTGGTGAGAGTGCATATGTATACTATGTCTGGTGAGAGTGCATCTGTATAGTATGTCTGGTGAGAGTGCATATGTGTAGTATGTCTGGTGAGAGTGCATATGTGTAGTATGTCTGGTGAGAGTGCATATGTATAGTATGTCTGGTGAGAGTGCATATGTGTAGTATGTCTGGTGAGAGTGCATATGTATAGTATGTCTGGTGAGAGTGCATATGTGTAGTATGTCTGGTGAGAGTGCATATGTGTAGAATGTCTGGTGAGAGTGCATATGTATAGTATGTCTGGTGAGAGTGCATATGTATAGTATGTCTGGTGAGAGTGCATATGTGTAGTATGTCTGGTGAGAGTGCATATGTATAGTATGTCTGGTGAGAGTGCATATGTGTAGTATGTCTGGTGAGAGTGCATATGTATAGTATGTCTGGTGAGAGTGCATATGTGTAGTATGTCTGGTGAGAGTGCATATGTATAGTATGTCTGGTGAGAGTGCATATGTATAGTATGTCTGGTGAGAGTGCATATGTATACTATGTCTGGTGAGAGTGCATATGTATAGTATGTCTGGTGAGAGTGCATATGTATAGTATGTCTGGTGAGAGTGCATATGTGTAGTATGTCTGGTGAGAGTGCATGTGTATAGTATTTCTGGTGAGAGTGCATATATATAGTATGTCTGGTGAGAGTGCATCTGTATACTGAATAAGTTATGATACATGTTTCTGATGTGAAATCATTTATATTAAGCGTGTCTATGAGGTGTGAGTGCATGTGTACTTGTGTTGTCCTGTACATGTTTAATACACAATTGTGTTGTTAGTGTATGATTATTATGTGTGTGACATTAGTGGATGTATGTGATGGGGGGCTACGTACATCTCCCAGGTCCCCCGGGTTAGGGGAAGAACCCCTTGGCCTGGCAGGACCGGGGAGATGGCATCGGAAGTGGCTAGCTGGGGATGGAGGGTTTTATAGGTTTTTTCGCACCTTTGTGCCATTCTGTCCCCAGCTAGCCACAAGTCAGTTGCCCACCCCTACTTCCCGATAGAAGGAAAGAACGAGGGTTGTTGCTAGGTTGAATCATGTTAGGAGTTTATGGTTGAGATTTAGGTGATGTTGTGTTAATGGTCTTTGTAAAAAATATATATATAATAATAATAAATGAAACACTTTATATGTAATTACTCTAAATCTAAACATACCTTGGTGACAAATCTTACCGAAGACCACTGGCCTGATTAGTAAGAAATGGGCCAAGAGAATTAATAAAACAGGAGCTCTTATTACTTCTTACCAACCAAACAAGAAATGGAGCAAAGACGCCACCAAAACCACTGAACGTCCTGACCACAAAGTACAGGACTAGCAATGAATCCATGGCAGCCCGTGGTCAGTAACTAATGGAATGGGCGCACATTTGTACTTCCTTCAAATATTTTATTAAACCCACATCAGTAGAGGAAAACCTGATATATTTTTCTGTTTAAATTAAAACCTGATTTCATCATAAAGACACTGCCCAAAAAAATCCACAAACTGACCATGAAAGACATTTTATTACTTTTATTGTGAGTTTTCTTTCATCAATGGATCAAAGCCGGCTGCTCGTTGCGTTAGAGATGGCGGTGTATTTACACTGGAGGATCTGGTTATTTTACAGCAAACCTATTGTTAGTTTAAAAAAAAAAAACAACATAGTAAAGTATAATAAAAAAAAAAAAACAACTCTTGTCTAAACTGGTCCTTCCGGTTTGTATCTGTTTGAAATCTGACCTTTTTTTTTACTACTCCCCTTTATTTAACACTAGCGAATTGCCCGACAAAAAATGACAGCAATGAAATTGTAAGTGAGCTAAGGGTGTTTAGGGACCTTTAGCCTCGTTTTCGTTTGGTTCGGCGGCCATTTTTTCTCTCGCTTAGGTGATTTTCGGGTCTCTAAACTCCGAAATGTGTGGTTAAATGGAGGTGTAACTTCACTTCCAGAGGTCCTCGGTGGCCCCCCTCCCTGCTGTGAGTAACCTTTTTATGTGTTTGTTGTTTGTATTTGTTGTGTTTGTAATGTTTTTAAGGGTTGCGCCGGTTGCGTCCTTGTTTTCTAATCTCGTAGGTGTTTTTCAGCAAATACGTAGGCGTATGGTGGGGTTTTGCGTCTTTAGAGTGCTGTAGCCTCGTTTTTGTTTTTTTCGGCGGCCATTTTTTCTCTCGCTTAGAGAATTTTTTAGTGTCTAAACTCTTTTAATTTGAGTTAAATTGAGGTGTAACTTTAGTTTTCGAGGTCCCGGATGCTCCCTCTTCCTCTAAGTAAGCTTTTTATGTATTTGTTGTGTGTATTTGTTGTATTTTTCATGTTTTGGTGTGCGCGTGTTGCGGCCATATTTTGCGAGGTCGTAATGAGTCGTAACGTGTCTTGTATTTTGTTTGCGTTACGATATAAATTTTGCGAGGGTCGCAGTTGCTGGCAAGGAGCGCCTTCGTGGCCAGAAGTTGATACATGCCTTTTTAGAAAAGGTAGAAGTGTGAAGTAATTCAGCACACTGGGGATGTGTATCAGGGAAGATGTGAGAGAGCAAAATGCTGGATGACAGCAAAGTACAAGAGGAGGGGTTCTGTGAGGTGGGGTTCACAGGAAATAAGGATGGCTGCTATGTGAAGTGGGTGGTGAGAGTTGTTTGGTGCTGTGTGGGGATGGCTGATGACAAGGACTGAGAGCTATGTAGGGATGGATGCTAAGAGGGTGGGTATTGTGTGGGGGTGGATGTGAAGATGGCTGCGGAGAGGGACTGGCTGTTATGTAGAGATGTGTGTATATATATATATATATTTATATATATATATATATAGTGTGTACCCTTGCCCACATGAGCCCCCTCAGCTGCAACTTCACCGCCTACCGTGTAGAGGATGTTGCCGGAAACTGGAGTGCTTGCGTCCTGGAGCTGTACTGCAGACAGAGGAGCTTTGTGTAGACAGGTAGTAAGGGCAGGGGACTAGCTATGAGAAGAGGAACAGCTATGGAAATGGGTATTGGATGGGAGAAGCTTTGGAAAAGGGTCTTGGGGAGGGTTCACAAGCCCCCCCCCCCCCCCCCTCAGGTTGGTAGTGTGGTTAGAGGCCAAAAAATGTTTCCTGCACTGGGGCCCTCCATTCCCTAGCTCCACCATTGGGTAAGCATCCAGGTAGTAAACAGGTGGGGACTCAAGCTTCTAGAAAGGACCATAAGGCTGATAAGGAGAATGCGATTTGAATACCACCAGTGGAAAGGTGAATCCTAAGTTAGCTCATAAATGTGTCATCTACATACCAAGCTAGAGTAGACACGCAAAGGAGAAAGAGCAAATTGTGAGCAAGTACAGAGCTTACACAATGAAAGTGGAAAATGTGTTAAAAAAGGGGGTTAAGAGGTAAGTAACTTCTAAGTAAGTTTCGTCTTTGAGTATTTCACAATAAAGTTAATGTTGTTCTTTGTTCCAGACACTCGCAGATAGATTTCATACCACAGCCAGGTAATACGCATTGAAATACCACCAAAAGACGGAAAAACTAAACATGTGAGCAAAATATCATTGTACTCATGCTTTCCAAACCTTCCAACATGGTTAGGGGTCAATGGACAGAGTATATTTGGAGTATATTTGGTTCTTGGCTGCCGTCAGAGTCAATGGTAACTAAGAATGACCCAAGATCCCTGAATATTACCATATTAGAAACAAAAGCTTATACTGTAAAGGGATATTAGTTTTAAAGCAATTTGGCGGTTCCATCTGTTCTGTATTTACCATTTGTCAATAAACCATTCACAAAATAATCTCTTCCGTGTAATGAATAGGTCGGTTACTCATTGATAAAACTCTAAGTCAAAGACGTTATCAAAGCTATGGAGCGTATAACCAACAATGGGACTATGAACTTCCATTTATTTTGCTAATCATTTTCATTAAAGTTTTTTTTTTTTTTGCAGCAATAATTTCTAGACTTTATTTGGTAATAAGTGGGTTGGTGTAAAAAATCTATCCATTACTACAATGTTGGATTTATTATTATGCCAGAATTTAGGATGCCAGACTATGGAATAGAAGTGTCCGGCTCCAGCCTCAAGGGTCAGAATCAAGTAGGTATCAAAATGACACAGAAAAGGCCTTATTACTGAGAAGTACACATATGAGGCAATGGAATTATCAACAGCAAATAATTACAAACTGTTTTCATACACTACTAATTCTTCTCTATCAGATGCTTCATAATCCAGAAAACTTCCATAAACCTTTAATTTGGTGCCACTTAAGTCTGGCACCCTTGGCTGCTGCTTACATTGGCTGTATATTGGCCCACAAGAGGATATATTCTCAGTAACTTGTCGGCTCTTCTATTTCATGTTTACATAGCCAGACTAATGTGGGTCATGGAACCATTAGCAGACCATCCATCACTCCCTGGGATGTCTCCTATCACCGTCTGAGCACTCTCACTGTATGGATGACGGACCATTCTCATTATATCTTAGTCCTGTTTGTTTAATGAATATGGACAAGCAGCTTTTTATCTGACAAATGAGCCTCTAAACTATTATTTATGGTATTTATGCACCAAAAGCTTTGCTGGTTGTAATGATTTAGGAAGCAGAGGTGTCCAATAAAGTCATCTCTATACTTGTTTGCTGCGCGCCATTCCTCCTATATCTATCACATCTAGTTCCACCTTTACATATAATGACTGAAGTGATGTCATAGAGATGTATCCGGTGCTTTAATAAATTATTATGTTTTCAAAGTTTTTCAGGTAAATTAAAAGCATGCTTTGTTGGAAAATATGTATTTTCCTTCATTAATAAAATACCCAATGCCAGTGGCGGAGCTAGTAAATGGAGGGCCCTGTGCAAAATAATGTGGGCCCCTTTTGCAACTTCTTTATCCACCCCTTGGCGTCAATAAAAAAACTAAAATATGTGTAGATGATCAGATCTCCCCTATGGTGATCAGATCGCCTTTCTATAAAGTAATTTTCTGCCATACTCATCTAATAAATTAAGATTCCTCAATTACCGTTGTGGGCCCTGGTGCTTTGCACCTGCTTCACCAGCAGAAGTTCCGGTACTGCCCAATACACCCATCAAATGATTCTCAATTTTGGCCTCCAGCACCACTCCCACATTTGTATGTGAATGGTTCAAAGTGAACGTGAGGGAGAGGAACCTGTGATGTTTTCTGTTGCATCTTTACATGCACTGCAGCCCAGTCGCTACAATGTATTAAACCATTTGTAATGTGAGCTGCAGTGCATCTAATGATGTAACCACAAGCAATACAGCTTACTGCCCATGAATCACTCTGAACTATGAGTAAAAACTGAGCTTTTAAACAATAGTTAATGAAATGATGTTTAGATGCAAACACAAATTTAGGTACTTTATTTTAATAGTAAAACAGAAAATCATTAATGGATATTACAAATACTTTACAGACATATTTTGTATTAAAGTACAAAGTGCAATATCATTATTTACATGTTTATAACAACCCCTGTTAAATGCATCATCTTCCATTAAATCTTTTCTCATAGTGGTCAACAATAAAAATCGGTGCCGTGGCCAGCACCCATTACTGATCTGGAAATTGGTGATAGATAAATAATATCACTCTGTCATATTTCTGTAATTAAATAGTACATTTGTTTTCACATTTTAAAATCTAAAATAAGTAAAAAAAAACACATTTCCTGCTCAGAAATGCAGTTATTGCACTGCACTATTGGAAACTGGACTGGGACATGCAAATGAGCCCACAATGTTTTCACTCTTTAATCCAATGCCAATTTATACATAGCTCCTTTCAAGTAGATGCCTGCTGTGTTACATTTTTCGGATATTCTTCAAGAAGACGGCAGATTTCCTCTCCATAATTCTGCTTTAGGGAAGAACAAATCTGCTTCACAAGACTGCATCATATGTCACCGCAGACATCAATATATTGACCTGACACCAAAAGCATTTAAGGTTATGGGACATTGGGTCCAGCGTGGGAGATTTATGTGCATCCTACTAGTTTAACTCTAAGGTGAATCTAAACACGGGACGACATGCTTGTTTTGCTCATTTTTTCCCATCTGTCATGTAGCCGGCATCGGATCCGAGCGTTATTGACGTCTGGGATGATGTGTAATGATGCAGAAAGCTTCAGGAATATTTCTTGTTACAAATAAGAGCTCTTTGTTTTCCCTTGGGGACAATTTATAGATTGACCATTCTTGTAGGAAATAATGTTTTTAATCACAAAGTGGTCAGTAAGTAGTAAAACATTTTGAACTGATTAAACCTAAATTCAAGCTCTTCCTTATAAGCAAACTTTATAAATTACTCCTGTACAATGATATATATATATATATATATAAGCAGCATGCCAGTCACATGTGTCTGTGTCTCTGGTTGTGCTTATCCATAAGGTTGTCTTGGCAAAGATACTGGAGTGGGTTGCCAGTTCCATCTCCAGTGGACAGCAATTTGTCTGACCTCTCTGCTATGACCTGCCCATCTTGGTTGACCCTACACGGTATAGCTCACAGCTTAATTGAGGTACACAATACCCTTCACCATGACAAGGTAGTAGTAGATAATCCAGCTCTCAGGATGTAATGTAACAAACACAAAATGGATTCCTGTTCTAAACAGAGTCTTTAAAATTTCATATTTTCTCACAAAAATATTACACAGCTTTTAATGTTATTAGTTTGGTACATTTTTTTTAAACTACAGTGGTCCTTTAATATATTTTCAGATGGAAAGGGACATAGCTCACTGTAATGACAGATATTGGGAGTGTGATGCTCAATGTCTGTTATAGCAGGGTACTTCCCTGGATTAAATAATGGGACCCTGTAGTCATCTCCATTGTTGCTGGAACATCGATTCAGGTTTATTTGATGCAACATTGATTCAAATACTTGTTCTTGGCCTGCAGAGCATCTAAAGATGCAACCACCAGCATCACAGCTTTCTCATCTGCCCTTCATTCTGAGCCCAGACAATATAAAAGAGGAAGGAATAAAGAGGAACAACATGGAGAACTTCTAAAAATAGGCAGTGTAAATTCTAAAAATTAGGGAAAATACTGCTTTATTTGATTTACAAGACTGCAGTATAAAAAGTAACAAAACCCTGCAATTGCATCATGTTATAAATATGAATAATCAGAGTATTGAAGTATTGTGTGATACCTATTTTATATATATACATATATATATATATATAATATACATAAAATATAAAATAATATATACATATATATATATATATATATATATATATATATATATATATATATATATATATATATAATATATATACATTTAAAGGTAATCTTTATTTTTTTCTTAACATATTTTTCCCATTATCCAGTTTACTTATTCAATAGAACACACACTTAATTAAACTCGACCTTCATTTATTTTGTACAAAGCCCTAGTCCCATTTCTCCCCCCCGTTGCCTCTAGACATGGCACAAAGTGATACTGTGAACTTGCTCTATGTGGTTCAGATCAGTTTAATGAATTTATTGAATGGTTTCTTCTGCCAACATTTCATAGTAACAAGAAATATCTTATTTGGATGGTAACTGCAGTTTGGGTTCCAAGTTTCTTCCGTTCTTGGAAGGAGATCAGAGCCCGGTTTCCATGTCTACCATCCAAAGAGGTTCCCTGTCTGTCGTCTTGCACCAAAAATATCTCCCAGACCCAACACAACATGGTATTGGCGTGTTTCAATGACATCCAAAACACGGACAATTAAAGCACAGTGTTGTACAGAATTAAAGGGCAGCGAACAATTATGAGAAAAGGAGAGAGGGAAGAAGTCGACCTTCAATCATTTTCCTTCTGTATCACTTGTCCAACCATATCCAACAAGCATGAAAATGGCATATTGTGAAGCTTTTTATTTACTTACATTTATTTTTAAAAACTTTTACTTTTTGAAAGAATTAAAAAATGCTCCCCTCAATGTTCCAGTGTCCAACCCACCCCCACAGTACACACTCACTCAGGCTCCAAGCCAACTGGAAAGCCATCATAAAAGTCCTCAGGAACAAGTAGAATCTGCTACAATTAAAATGTTCTCTATAATTAGGATTTTATGATCACTTTGCTAAGTGCCATCATAGCTCAGGTGGGTAGGACAACTAAAAGGAGGAGGGTAATGTCGGTGTGTCAGGTCAAAGGAAGGGATCGATGGTGACCAGGTTGGGCAGCGGATGTCGGGTGCTTGGGTAGAAGGGCTTTTGCCCCATTTAGTGTTAATTTATATCATTATTATTATCCTTTATTTGTAAAGTGTCAGCATATTCCTCGGAGCTTTACAAGGATTAAGTATAAAGCAAAATAAAATATTAACACATTGCAAAATAATTGAGGGCCCTGTCTGAGCTTAAAATCTTACACACATAGTGATTGTTTCCAAAGCACCTTACAAGATTGACAGCTCGCTCATTCACAGGGAGTGGGAGAGGCCGCAACCTTGGCAGGAACAGCAGGTTAGGAACAGGTAGGGCAGGAAAGGAGTGAAAGTTTACTGTGGTAGAGGGTGACAGAGAAGACAAATACAAAATAGTTCAATGAAACAAATATATAATTGGAAATGGTACAACCCCCCCCCCCCCCCCAAAAAAAAAAAACAGTACATTTAGTTGTTGTAAAGGTGGTTTAAGGTGGGAAAATGATAAGAAATGTATAGCTGAGTAGGTGCAATGGGCCAGAATATTATAATGGTCCTGGGGGTAGGGGGAGTGCGAGGGGTGGAATGTTGATCAGGGCGGCCATAATGGTTGGGTTGATACAGGCAATTTGTATGACTACTATATGTAAGACAAATCCGGGCCAGGTGCGAGAGGGATGGCCAGGCACAGACAAAATGGCGACTCCAGTTGGTGTGGAGCTGTTCCAGTGGTTCTCAGATTACAAACAGCAAGGCCATGGCCTAGCCGGAGGGTGGTCAAGTGAGGTCAGACAAGAGTCGTCTAGATCTTTTGTCCCTTCTTTTACCCATTTGCTTTAATTTTCACTCCTCTCTGGCTCTCTTTCCTCCCATTAGTATTACTATAAGTCATTCTGAAAGTGACCCAAGATGCTCAAACCAGGATCTATATCAAGTTGTATAAATAGTTTTTTTCTGTTCCAGTTTACCAGACCCGTGTGATACATTTAGTGATAACTCACATAGAACCTCTCAATCCAAAGTATTTTAGATGTTAATAGCTACCATGATGTAATTTGTATTTATTCATGTTCATAGTAGCAATGAAAAGAAATAATCTCTGTGTGTCTTGGCACCATGAGTTTGACCAACTCGCCTATTACTGGTTACTTAAATGACCACTGAAGCCTGGAAAAAACATCATATGTTTCTCATGTTTGTAATAAATTAACAACATTAGCAGAGGGCATCCAATTATTTTTAGATACAACCTTTATTTTTGTAGATACTGCTTGTGTCTGGATGCCATGTTCCTGTTTAGGCTTGACGTTTGGGTGTGTTGTGCTAATATTAAGAAAAGGGGAGGAGGTTTGTTGATTAATAAGTTAATTAAGATACAAATGTTAGCATTTGACACCTTCCTCCTCTCCCGCAAATGCTCAGTAAAAAAGTAAAGGGCGGTTTGCAAGTATACCTGCGAGTCTTGCTTGCCTTGTTATGACTTGAAAAGGAAGATACCTCGGCTGTATTTAAATCCCATTACACTCCCGTAGCAAACTCAGATTTGATCTGGTGCAGTCATTCACTGGGTGAGTAAACTCCAGTAACTCAGGTGGTGCAGCGCTCTGACATGACCGGACCTGAGCTTGGCAGAGGGAGGTCCTGACAGTGCAAAAGAGGGAGGTCCTGACAGTGCAAAAGAGGGAGGTCCTGATAGTGCAAAAGAGGGAGGTCCTGACAGTGCAAAAGAGGGAGGTCCTGACAGTGCAAAAGAGGGAGGTCCTGATAGTGCAAAAGAGGGAGGTCCTGACAGTGCAAAAGAGGGAGGTCCTGACAGTGCAAAAGCTGTCACTAAATTACTAAATGTTTAATCAGATGTTAAAAAAAAAAAAAAAATAGCAGTGATGTACACCATGATCGTTCATTTACAGAAAATCTGAGAGTGCACGGAAGCTGACATGACTTCTCTGCTCAGGACATGAGAGGGGAGGTATTGAGAAGGGAAAGCAGGAATTGCAAGTTATTTTGCAACAGCCAGCATTTGAGCATGTGCAGAGTTAGGTGAGGGACCAAATTAAAGTGTCAGACCTCCACCCCCTCACCCCAATCCTGAATAGATAAAAGAAACAAACAAGGCATAGACTCTCTGTCACCAACAGGAAGGGTTGGGGGAGGCTAACAAAGAAACCCTCAGGCATAAACAGAGCCTGCTAAAAATAAGATTTTCTCTAACCAATCTTTTTATGCTCATGACTTACATAGCTGCTAATGTTATGAGTTTGTTACATACTTTACAAACATGACATCATTTTCTAAACTACAGTGGGCTATGAAAGGTATATTTTATCCTTTGCAGCATTCATTTTTGATAATATATATATATATATATATATATATATATATATATATATATATTGCATAATCCATCCTGTGCTGTGCTTTAAACTGTTTAATACAGTGAGCATATGCTTAAAAGGAGCCATGTATATAGTGGTTTTGGATTAATGAGAGTACATTGTGGCTCATTTTAACAAATATTTATTATTGATGATGGGTTAAATGGCAGGTGGAAGTCAACAAAACCAGGGTCATATCCTGATAATTTGGATTCTTTACTCTACAACCAATGGAAATCCAGTTCTTATCCCGATAATCCTCCTTCAGTAGTTCACACTTTTATTAGAAATTTATTATTTGCATGCCTCCACTCAGTGTCTCATTGTGCAGTTTATTAACTCATTTTTTAGATATTCAAATTAAATTACAAATGTACCATCCATTTTCTGTACTGCTGCACTCTGTATGGTGGAGGCTTCTATCACTCTTCAACCCACCATAAGGTTTATGGTTGATTTTTTATATATACAAATATATATATATATATATATATATATATATATATATATATATATATATATATATATATATATATAGTGACACAATACAAGAGGCTGTGATACTTCTGGTTTTACTGAAATTTACCCAGTGATACAAAATAACAAAACAAATCAATGAAACTAATAGTCCCAGCCTCCACTGAAGCACTAATTTAACTGATATACAGTTTCCTCACTAACCAGCTCTCCTCAGCTAAACCTGGGTGGAGCAAAAGCAATAGTTTGAAGAATCACTGGCCTATACATTTCTTCAGATTGTCTCCACTCTACGTAAGCAATCATAAACTGAATCCTACTATGTCACTGTGCAAACTGCAAACAATCAGTCCATAAGCAGCCCCTCCACACTCTAGGAGCAGTCTTATATCAGGGCTGTCCAGGTGCAGCTAATCAACTGAGCAGGAAAGTTAACCCCTGCAGTGCTACTGGGGGAAGAGATCTTTCCAGATTTATTTATGTGGATGTATTTATTTATATTTTATTCACAATAGAAATATTTGCAGTTCCATGATAATTTAATCATTAAAGTGCATCAATGTGACCCGTATCCTCGCAGAGCTGACCAGAGCACTGGACGTGCATCTCAATGCCACTTAAACAATTTAAATAAACAGTAAACACACAAATAAATCACAGGTACTTGAGGGTTTTATTTGAGAACAAAAAAGAAAATGCTGATTACAGAACTAAGCTGTGCCGCTTTCTTGAGACCTCGGAGCTGTAAATCAGCCCAGTTACAGGCGCTGCATTATACTGTAGGGTGAGATCAGCTTTCCATTCTGTGCACAATAAATTCTAAGTTGTGAAAATTAATGGCTCCTCACACTGTTTATATGATTTGCTGAGGCTGTAGTAAAATGCGTCAGGAAGGTTTTACATTGAAAGACATGAGCACATAACAAAGGCTGTTAATATTAATGTGCTTGTGAGTGACAGACGGGAAAGCTCATTTATCACACTTATTATATGTACATATTATATATAATTCATAGGACAATGCATAGTAATATTATGAGATTATGTCATTGCATCTGCACAGGAATAGTTAGCACTAAACGCGCCATTGAAATGATTCAGTACATTAGTTGGATCCTCCATCTTTGCTAATGATCTTTTTCTGAATTGATTATCCATAGAGCTTGATGACTCAGCTGGTGCTATACCCTGACACGCCCACATATGATTTGGTCAGGGGGAAGTCCTTACATTTTATCAAAACCGATGCATATAGTGATCTGGAAGTACCTCATATTATTAGGTCATCATAACTGGGTCCAAATCTTGAGTAGCCCCCATGGGTCTTCCATTTTATGATCGAAACTATACTAGAAAACAGACAACATTGGCAACATCTGCTTTTTGGGGACAAGTTAACCTCTACTGAAATAGCTAATTCCATCACCAGAGATAGGAAGTTTGAACAATGGACTGTACAGCTTGATAACAATTTTCCTGATGGGATTATCTATCTATGGACAGGAAATCCAAATAGTATAACTAGGTAACTAGTTTAAAAGGGAACTTGGAATGTGTTTAGGTTTGTGATGTAATGACCAACGCACCCTGTTATTGAATTAACTCCCACACCCCCAGATTGACCAGTGAGGGATTATACAGGGTGTATTGAGAGTATTGGGTGGTGAGCACCTCTTGGATTGGCCTTGTGATGGTCCACCTGGAGGCCCTGATCCCCCCCCTCCCCCCCCAGAAACCTTCATGAGTATAGTAGGTGCCAATTGCTGCCCAATCTCTCCCCCCCCCCCCCCCCCAGTCACCATTCCAGTCTCAGCTAATTCCATCACCAGAGACAGAGAATTCTAACAATGGGCTGCACATCTTGATAACATCCTGCCTGTTGGGATTATCTAGCTTTGGACAGGAAATTCAAATGGTATATGTGAGATAACTAGTTTAGAAGGGAACTTTGGATGTGTTTAGGTTTGTGATGCAATTACCAGCTCGACCTGTAATGGGACTAACTCCCAAAGCCCCAAATTGGCCAGTGAGGAATTACAGAGGGTGATTGAGATAACTGGTTAGGGGCAGATAATATAAAGGGAACATAATCATGGTGTTCTGACTTTTATTTAGAGGTTATAATCTCTGTTTATTAATTTTTAACCCCTTGTTTACGGTTCTACATCCTGATGGTCCTGGAATAGAAGTCGGTCATAACAAATATTACTTTAGAAAAATATGTAAAAAAATAAAAATAAATAATACAGCCTCTAATGAATTATGTTTATATGCAGTTATAATGCTGTGGGATCTACTGTTTTGTTTTCCAGTGAGTTAGTACCTGGAGTGAGAGGAGATGTTGAACAACAGACAGTTTGTATCTGCACAATGGAAACACAGCAATAATAACAGTGCAGCCATTAGCTCTAATGAAAAGCTAATTCGTTTACAAGGACACACTCTGGAGAGGCAAAAGCCACAAAGAAGAGAGTGCAAAAGCTGGCCTGCTGCTCATTGTTAAAAAAGATGAAGATCATGGCAAACAGCAATCTCAGGTCCGGTCAAACAGATAGGGAAGAAGTAGAGGCAGTGACAGATTTTATTTTCCTGGGATCCAAGATCTCTTGAGATGGTGACTGCAGACATGAAGTTGCTTCTAGGGAGGAAAGCTATGGCAAGTCAGGACAAGCTAGTAAAAAATAAAGCTATTGCATTATCAACAAAGGTTCGCATAGTTAGAACTCTGGTATTCCCAGTAGTAACATACAGATGTGAGAGCTGGACCTTAAAGAAGTCTGAAGAATTGATGCCTTTGAATTGTGGTGTTGGAGAAAACTGCAAGGAGATCCAATAAATCAATACCACAGTGAATGAAGCCATACTGTGCACTGGACGGTTTCACCATGAGGCTAAGACTCAAATATTTTGGCCATATCATGAGAAGACAGGATTCCCTAGAGAAGACTCTGATGCTGGGAAAAATTGAAGACACAGAGAAGGGGGAGGCCGAGATGGAGATTGATAGATGAGATCAATGAAGTAATGAGCATGAGCTTTAGGGAGCTCAGAGGGGCAGTGGCTGACAGATGTGCATGGCGTGCTGCAGTCCATAGAGTCATGGAAAGTTGGACATGACTGAATGACTAAACAACAACATTGTTGTTTCTAACCAGCATTTTTTACAGTAGCTATGTTTACATATGACCTGCAAAGTTTATTTTAATACTTAATGTCTGTATACCACCACCCGCCATATAGAAACTTAGAGTCCTATGCCAATCGCTGTAATAGCAATTATGAGTGCTGTAGTAACACAGTAAATCCTACTTAGCCATGCTATTCTCCCATCCCGAAAACATTGCGAGAGAACGTGTACGTGTGACTGCGGCACGACAAAGCCGAAAAGAATGGCACAAATCTCCATTGATTTGTGCAGACTTTTACACCAAAACCCTATTCTAATCAGACTTTATGGATCACTCGCAAATCAGAGCTGAAAAAATTAGGCAAATATTATGTGTACGAAAGACCACTAGCAAATCATTTAAAAACCTTTGCTGAGTGCTGCAGCAGCAGTTAAAGTGGCAGTATAGCACCAAAATTGCTATGGTATGGAATTTCAACATTCTTTCACAATAAACAGCCCGTTATCAACATATGTGTAATTATAAATTATGATTAAATTATTATGTCTGTTTATTAGACAACATCTCGGATAACACACAACCCATTACTCATGGGGTTAATACACGTCAGGAAATCATGTTGCCTAGGAACAAATGCTGTAATACATTGTATATATATATATATATATATATATATATATTTATTTATATATTAACACAAAATCCACTCCTTTTTAAATATTGAAGCTATAAATACAATTGTAACATATATCTAATGTCATAAAATAAAAATAATTAAATGAAAATAAATTCATATATATATATATGTGTGTTTTATGGTTCCTTACCGCAGATACAGCACTTGTTTTTACTCATTATAATAATTATATTCTCATTTTCTATTGGCTACTACAGCAGTTTCTCATCAGTAACTCTTGGTTTGGGTACGTCCACACTAAAATCTTGTGGCAATGGAAGGATTTGCAGATGTGGGCTGAGTGCTGTAATGTGGGGGAGCAAAGGAGTAACATCCAGATGTAATATAGGGAGAAAAGCTCCCGCATCCGATTTACGGCTATACTGCAGTTTGCACCACCGGATTAACATAGGACCCGTACATGCCAAGAGCTTGCAACCTGGTTTTACTAAATTAAGACTACCCAATAATATTGTAAAATGTTTCATTTCTTATAGCTTATAAAAAGAGCTTGCAATCTGTTATCTATCTCCCCTATATATATATCTAGAGTGATGGTGCATTATGTGGCCTCATTTGCATGTTCCGCCCAGTTTCCCCAGACTGCAGTGCATATACTGTATTTCTGCGAAATTTGAGCAGGAAATTAGTTTTTTTCAACTTATTTTTAGACATTCAAATAGAATCACTAATGTACTATTCCTTATTTGTACTACTGTACTTTGTATGGTGGAGGGCTTCTATCACTCTTAGCCCACCATATGTGAAACAATTGCTGTATGGAACTACTCTCTACAACAATCACCACACAAACCAGGCACTCACACCATACTGAGGATCGGCAGTAACCGGGAAACAGTACTGCATGTGGTTAAGTGACCTGGTTTGTGAAAATTCCATCCGTTGCTATGCCTAAAACTGTGAAATATAGTATGTATATGCTTAAAAGGAGCCATGTTTAAAATGGTTTGGATTGACAGAGTGATGGTGCATTATGTGGCCTCATTTGCATGTCCCGCCCAGTTTTCCCAGACTGCAGTGCATATACTGTGTTTCTGAGAAATTTGAGCAGTTTTTATCAACTTATTTTTAGACATTCAAATAGAATCACTAATATACTATTCCTTTTTTGTGCTATATATATATATATATATATATATATATATACATATATAGTATAGTAATGAAATAATAAATAGTACATTTTTCTGTTCACATTTGGACATCTTAAAAAATAAGTTAAGAAAACTATTTCCTGCTCAGATTTCCCAGAAACACAGTTATTGTCCTGTTATATGTGTTTGTGATTTAGTAGCTTATAGACCTAAGATATAACAGTATATAGTCTGTCTGTCTTCTTCTAAGGGGTATTTATAGGCACTGAAGGGACAGGGTCTGTCTGCTATAAGGAATGTGCCAATAAAACTAACATTCCTCCACCAGGATGATGCAATGCTGCATTTCCTGAGATAATTAAGTATCTTAACTTGAATCCTTAGGCCCTCATTCAATTGTGATTTGACCAATTGAATAGGGCTCTAAATAAATACATAACATGTTTTTTTAAAGAAGTTTTTAGTTAGTAAACATCTATCCAAAAGCAAGGTTTTCACTAACTAAAAACGTCTTTAAAAAAAATATGCTATGTGCTTATTTAGAGCCCTATTCAATTGGCCAAATCCCAATTGAATGAGGCCCTTAGAGTTTAGGAAATTCAGTCAATCAAGTTTAAAACAAACCCAAACAATTTTATCTGGACATATAAAAATAAATCTAGTATTCAGTGTGTGACCTTTATTGGACCAAGGTCTTTGGAAATGTAGGTCATGCAAATAGTTATTTCTTCCAAAAAAGTAATAGAGAGGAATCTTCGGCTTTCTTTAGATGACTTACATACCCACAGCTACATTCAAGCCAGACTGTGCACAACAGGTATATATAATTTATATAAGTAATATATTATACAGTATATATCAAACAAATAGTCCCTGTATGGATCTGCTCTCTGCAGCTCATGAAGACACAAACTCTGCTGTACTTGCTGTGCTGTGTCGCATTCTAACAAACCAGTATCCATATCTCAGCACTATTCTGCAACATGCTGCTGAGACGCTACACTACACACCCAGCCCAACAGAGTCTGTGTCTGCATACACTGCAGTGGGCGGACCCATAGAGGGACTATTTGTTTGATTTTATGCAGCAAGAACAGAGCTTATAAGCACTTCTTAATATAATAAAGTAAAGTAAATAGATGCACAGGGATATTGTATACCTAGTAACACCCAGGAACTCTCCATATCCCTTTAATGCACAATCGATGTTCCCTCTGTAAAGTTCAACGTAAAATTCATACATATCAATGGAATAAAAGCACAGCCAAAGAACACAGAAAATGTGCCGGACTAGCGTAGCCGGCTCCTGGCTGCTATTTTCAATTTGTTGGAAAAACGTGAACTTTCAGATACAAGAGCAAAAGCTCAGCTCCAAGAAGAATATAAAGGTAGAGGAAACTTGTCACCCGATTGTAGGTAGCTAAATAATTAAAGATTCATCTACTCTCATAGTGTAGAAAATAATTTACAAAATGTTGAAGAAAAATAAAAATGTATTTCTGATTTGTCATCAAAGAAAATAGATATAAAATGTCCCAGAGGAGGGGTCTGATTCAGCTCCAGAATCCTCCAGCCTTGGCTCCGGGAATCCTCCCTTGGACCGTGGAGTGGATGGGCTTCTCGGTGACCGGCTTCTATGCCATCAGGATGAAGAATAGGGATCAAGTAGTCAAAAATAACAAACAGAGGTTATATCCTCTAAATAAAAGTCAGAACACCAGGATTATGTTCCCTAGAACAGTCTTTATTCGGAAAAGTTGGAACATTTATAGACAACAGAACAATACAACTTTAATTCAACCCCCAAACATGATTATATTCTCTGCCCCTAACCCCAATCAGTTCCCCTGTAATACATCACTGGCCAATCTGGTGGTGTGGGAGTTAATCCCATCACAGGGTGAGCTGGTAATTACATCGCAAACCTAAACACATTCGAAGTTCCCTTCCAAACTAGTTATCTCACTTATATTATTTGGATTTCCTGTCCAAAGATAGATAATCCCATCAGGCAGGTTGTTATCAAGATGTGCAGTCCATGGTGCAAATGTCCTGACTCTGGTGGTGTAATTAGCTGGGAAGGGTGACCAGGGGGAGGAACAGCAACTGACCACAACCATATCCAGGAATGGTTTAAAGGGCCTCCAGGTGGGCCATCACAAGGTCAATTCCAGAGGTGACCATCTCCCATTGTAAAGTCAATAGGGGAAATGGAGAAGACATACCTCTTTCAGGAAGGTGTTTAGGCCTTGAAGGGCCGTTGGTAGCGGGGTCAGGGAAGTCTCAGTCTGCACCCCAAAATCTTGACATAAACATATGTCTAAAATTAATATAATTCAGGAATAGGTAAATAAATTAATACATTGTCTTGAATATAACAATGTAATGATCCATTTTCATAACTTTCAAGTAATAAACATTAACATATTTTTTTTATATATTATGATATATTTAACAAATTTATCTTTTATGAAAAAACGTAATTTGGAAATAGCAGGTAATGAAAAATCCCATTTCGTACTGACAGGTGTTTTTCTCTGTAGACATTTCTGGATAATGTTCACCAATTAATAGGCTCGAATCCTCCGCTAGATGATTTCAGTAATTGCTTTTCACATTGTGCCCTGGTCTGTGCATCAAAATAGGAAAGCGAGAGGAGCTGAGCTAATTAAATATGTCCATTTATAGCTTGGCGGTTTCAGCATCTGTTAATGGTGCGAACCATGAACCCGTCAACCAGTCGGTGTTATCTGCACCCAACAGACCAACAAGAAATGCAGAAGGAGCAGGCCAGGAAGAACGTTGCCTCCAAGAAAAAGTTTATATTAAAGGGATATGGCAGGTTCCTGGGTGTTACTAGGTATATAATATCCCTGTGTATCTGTTTACTTTTTATGTACTGTATTTTATTAAGAAGGGCTAATAAACTCTGTTTTTACTGTCTATAATCAGTCAAATAGTTCCTGTCTGCCCTCTGTAGAACTGACTGTGCAGTGTAACATTCTGACCAATCAGTGACCATCTCTCAGCAGAATGCTGCAACATACTGCTGAGATATGGTGTCTGATAGGCTAGAACACAATACTGCACATCCAGCCCTACAGAGAATGCTCCAATTATCAAACAATTGCACCAATTTCACATGCCAGCAAGGTAATGCTTAATATACTACAAGTTTGGCTACAACAATATATAGACCAGGAACTACCAGATGTGCAGAGGAAGAGGCACAAGAGATCAAATTACCAATGTCCGATGAATAATAAAGAAAGCAAGAGCGTTCCAGAAAAGCATTTACTTCTGCTTCATAGACTATTCTAAAGCCTCTGACTGTGTGGATCACAACAAAATGTGGCATGTCCTTAAAGACATGGGAGTACCAGATCATCTCCTCCTCCTCCTGAGGAATCTGTATGTGGACAAAGACGCCACGGTCAGAACCGAACATGGGACAACAGAATGGTTCAAGATAGGAAAAGGAGTGGGACAAGGTTGTATATTGTCACCTTATTTATTCACCTTATATGCAGAGTACATCATGCGTAAGGCTGGACTGGATTAATCCAAAGCCAGAATCAATATTGCTGGAAGAAATATCAACAGCCTCAGATACGCCGATGATACTACTCTGATGGGTGAAAGTGAGGAGGAACTAAAGAACTTATTGGTGAGGGAAAAAGAAGAGTGCAAAAGCTGGCCTGCTGCCCAACGTTAAAAAGGTGAAAATCATGGCAAATGGGAATCTCAATTCCTGGCAAATAGACGCGGAAGAAGTGGAGGCAGTGACTGATTTTATTCTCCTGGGATCCAAGATCTCTGCAGATGGTGACTGTAGTCAGGAAATTAACAGACATTTGCTTCTGGGGAGGAAAGCTATGGCAAGTCTGGACGAGATGGTAAAAAGTAAAGATATTACACTATCAACAAAGGTCTGCATAGTTAGACGTATGATATTCCCAGTAGTAACATACGGATGTGAGAGCTGGACCATAAAGAAGTCTGAGCGCCGGAGAATTGAAGACTTTGGATGTTGGTGTTGGCAAAAACTACTGCAAGAAGATCAAACCAATCAGTACTCAAGGAAATCAAGACAAACTGTTTACTGGAAGGCATGATCATGAGGCTGAAGCTCAAATATTTTGTCCTTATAATGAGAAGACAGGATTCCCTAGAAAAGACTCTGATGCTGGGAAAGATTCAAGGCACCATAAGAAGAGGACGGCAGAGACTAAGATGGATAGATAAGGTCCCTGAAGCAATGTAACATAAACTTGATGGACCTCAGAGGGGCAGTGACTCACAGATGTACCTGGCATGCTGTGGTCCATAGGGTCACGGAGAGTCAGACACGACTGAATGACTAAACAAAAAAAATAATTAAAGTACATAAAAGTAAATAGATACACACGGATATTACCTACCAAGTAACATCCAGGAACCTGCAATATCCCTTTAATCAATGAGATAATTCACACTGGGCTGTATAGTATAATGATATATAAAACAATTCTGTTATATGACATTTCCCAATTCTTTGCTAGTATTATATCCTAACAAGGAAATCCTGTTTGATGGCAACCTACAAAACTACATTATCTACTAGTCACTGGGTAATTATTTATTCTAGACACCCATCCACCAAATGGGGCAAGGCAGCAGATAGAAGGGTCTGTTGGAACGAGCACAAATGTGCATCTATTCCCCCATATATGGTTGTACTTTTCTGACTAATCCCTTTAATTCTCCAGTTGTGGGTTGGGTGCCCAAAAGGTACTCTACTGGTCTATCTCATGATTACATTTTTTCTCCCCATATGAGACAAATGGCAATTTTTCAGTGTTTTTTTTTCTGTTTACTTCCTCTGGATCAATTAACAATTATTCCACATATTACACAGATCAGAGAAGATCTAAAAAGGTTGAACTTGGTGGTCTAAAAGTATTTTTTCTACCTCAATTACTATGTAACTATGTAATCAGCATGGCATGTTCAGCCTGCAGTGGAACCAGTATCTCCAGTGGATGTGGAGTCCTTACTACAGGCGTGGACGAGGAGGGCGAGGCACACGTATGTCGTTCAACATGTTCGAATGTTACTGTGAGGGACAGTTGACGCCTCACTGGTAGGGTGGTTGGTAGACAGAGACCCCCTAAACAGACATAGGATGTGTTGCCATTATGGAAATTGTTGGTAATTTATAAATAAAGAATAATAATAGAAGTAGAAATAATAATTATGTACAGATAACCCTCATTATTTAGATTTATTTAAACACTTTGCATGTTTTGGCTTCTTATTAAGTCTACTGTGAAAGAGTGATGCAAGGGGTTTGTGTGAAACAAAAAGACCCCAGGAGGTCTGAAAGAGTTAACTTCCCTGAGTAGTTGATTAGATGCAGCTTGAGAGGCCTGACTTAAGATTGCTACTGGAATAGGGTGTTCCAGACAACAACTGACTGAATCAGACCTAAACCACAGGACCCGGCATAGGTGTCACTTAGAGACAGTCACAGAGGCTGTCTAAGAGAAACTGAAGAGAGACACGGTGAGGGAGAAAGGCGTTCAGCGATAAAGAGAGAGTGAAAGAAAGACGTAATGATAGAGGCAAGCAAAAAGAGACAGACATACAGAGGTAAATTGGTAGAATGACTGACAGAGAAAGCAAAGGATACATAGATATAAAGTATCTCACAAAAGTGAGGACACCCCTCGCATTTTTGTAAGTATTTTATTATATCTTTTCATGTGACAACACTGAAGAAATGCCCCTCTGCTACAATGTAAAGTAGTAAGTGTACGGCCTGTATAACAGTGTAAATGTGCTGTCCCCTCAAAATAACTCAACACACAGCCATTAATGTCTAAACCGTTGGCAACAAAAGTGAGTACACCCCTAAGTGGAAATGTCCAAATTGGGCCCAAAGTGTCAATATTTTGTGTGGCCACCATTATTTGACAGCACTGCCTTAACCCTCATGGGCATGGAGTTCACCAGAGCTGAGTGCTGCCGGCACTTGGGAGCTACAGTTCATTGAGGGAACCATGAATGCCAACATGTACTGTGACATACTAAAGGAGAGCATGATCCCCTCCCTTCGGAGTCTGGGCCGCTGGACAGTATTGCAACATGATAAAAACCCCAAGCACATCTCCAAGATGACCACTGCCTTGCTAACGAAGCTGAAGGTAAAGGTGATGGACTGGCCAAGCATGTCTCCACATCTAAACCCTATTGAGCATCTGTGGGGCATCCTCAAGGTGGGGGAGTGCAAGGTCTCTAACATCCACCAGCCTCGTGATGTCATCATGGAGGAGTGGAAGAGGACTCCAGTGGCAACCTGTGAAGTCTGGTGACCTCCATGACCAAGAGTGTGAAGGCCATGCTGGAAAAAAAAAGGTGGGCGCACAAAATATTGACACTTTGGGCCCAATTTGGACATTTCCACTTAGGGGTGTACTCACTTTTGTTGCCCACGGTTTAGACATTAATGGCTGTGTGTTGGGTTATTTTGAGGGGACAGCACATTTACACTGTTATACAGGCCGTACACCTACTACTTTACATTGTAACAGACGGGCATTTCTTCAGTGTTGTCACATGAAAATATATAATAAAATGTGTACATTTGAGGGGTGTACTGACTTGTGTGAGATACTGTATCACATATAATAGTTGTCAAACTGCGAGACGTCGTCACGCTTTGCGAGGTGCATACAACTTAGGAGATGGGCGCTCATCGCTTGCGAGTCTCGCAAATTGAGGCGAGACGTTAACGCGTAGAACTTAGCCGATAAGTGCCGAAGGCGCTTATCGCTGCAAGCCTTGCAAAGCGAGGCGAGTCGTTAACTCATAGCACTTAGAAGATGAGCGCCAAAGGTGCTCATCGCTGCGAGCCTCGCGAGGCGAGCCGTTAAACCCTAGCATTTAGCCGATGCGAGCCTCACAAAGTGAGGCGAGCCGTTACGCAGGACTTAGAAAAAAAAAATACGAGACGCGGGACATAGAAAAAAAAAGATACAAGACGCAAAAAATTACGAGATGAGCAGACGAACAAATAACCCGAAAAACACACTAAATTCAACAAAAAAATTACAAAAATGTCACAGACAGCATGGGGCAACAGCCAGTAACTAAATTTAGACGATTTTAGTGAGGGGAAAAAAATAGCCGCCGAAAAAAATGAAAACGAGGCTGCAGAACCACGCGCAAAACACTTCCAAACGCATAGCACTTTACACATCCCACTACAACCTACAAGATATGAAGGATACATGCAGGACTTAGAAATAAAAAATACGAGATGCGGGACTTAGAAAAAAAAAAGATACGAGAAGCAAAAGTTTACGAGATTAGCGGCTGGACAAGAAACCCAAAAAACACAATAGATACACCTAAAAAAATTACAAAAATATCACAGACAGCATGGGGCAACAGCCAGGACGTCTGTGAGTGAGGTGGAACGCGAATTTAACTCGATTAAGACAATTTTCGTCACTCGAAAATCGCCTTAGGGAGGAAAAAAATGAAGACGAGGCTACACGACCACGGACCACGCAAAACACTGCAAACCGCATAGCACTTTACACATCACACTACGACCTACAAGATACACTATTAGAAAAGCCGGAAAATGCTCACGAGACGCGTAACACATTAATAACATTACGACTATACAATGCCGCTTTACACAATAAACCAACGGCTTTACCTCGCGCACGCAGCCTATTTACAATGCACACTTGGAACATTCATGACACTTTATAAGCTGGACACCAACACTCAAAATGTATTTTCTATGCAGACGCAAAATACAAACAGATTGTTAGCTCTTCAGCCTATTGCTCGCTGCATATATCAATTATCTATAATTAAAGTATATTTATTTATTGAATAAATCATTAATTATTACTTAACTACATATACATAGAAATAGATATCTCTCAGAGGACCAAAAGTACACGACAGTAGAGGCTCGCAATGAGCGCCCAAGGCAAATATTGCGATGCATGCGATAAGCGCTGAAGGCGCTCAGCGAAAGCCGTGCAATGAGCGTCGCAGGTCCTCACAGTGCAAAACGGTTTCAATTATGTGTCGAACAGCATTCCCATGGCTTCAAATGTTATTGCCCTGTCATTTTTGACGGGCAAGTCGCTAGTATATACAGTATATATATATATATATATTACAAAATTCACTGTAGTGTTAATACAATAGGGTTTAATTTACTGGACCTATCCGTTTTTATGTTTGCCGCTGTTGAAGAGTGCTGCCACGGTATTGCAAAAGAAATATTTTCTCCACGCAGTGGCGCTTGAACAGCAGCGCACATACAACAGGATAGGACCAATTTGTTTATTTAGTTGGTGATTTGTAATAAAATCACTATTTGTAGGAAAATAGCCTTAAAATGTTACTTTTGAAATTAGCATTGTTGCTTCTGGCAGAAATGCTTTCTCTTCATCCATTTAGGTTTACAGGAGGAGAAAACTGCTTAGAGTCCCTTGGGTGGCAAGAGGATCCAATCGATCAATACTACAGGAAACAAAGCCAAACTGTTCACTGGAAGGTTTGATCATGTGGCTGAAGCTGAAATATTTTGGCCATATTATGAGAAGACTAGATTCCCTAGAGATGATGCTGGGAGAGATTGAAGGCACACAAAGAAGCGGACAGCAGAGGCGGAGATAGATATATGAAGTAATTGAAGCAATGAACATGAGCTTGAATCAGCTCAGAAGGGTAGTGGCTGACAGATGTGCCTGGTGTGCTGCGATCCATAAGGTCACAGAGACTGAACGACTAAACAACAAGTGGGCTGTATACATTGTGGGGACTACTTAAATAAAATTAAAACAATGTGACGTATGAAATCCATTCTATGTATACAGCTTATTAATTAATATAATTAATGACACGATTAAGGATTATCACTGGGATACTCTCCTTCCCAAATCATTATGGATTCCTTTCATTTCACAATTCAATCTGAATATATACAGTATATAAAAATAGGAAAGTGCAAAATATTAACTAATTATTATTTTACAGATTTTAGTAGAATACACTGATATTAGAATAAATAATTAAAACCAGGAATAAACAATTAATCTAGGCTGAAAGGTTGTTAGTTATATTCACATTAGTGGTATTTTTGTCCAGCTGCTCAGCGCCGCTCAGCGCCACTCACTGCCCTCAATTCCTACTATAACTCTGCCCTTTTTTATTGAATCTATTCCGGGCTGTTGCGCCTGTGATGGGCCCCCTCCCTCACATATCAGCGCCAGCCCAGCCTGTGATGAACAGGGAGGGTGGGGGCTACAAGGGAGACCCCTCTAAAGGCAGAAAAACAGGGACACCTCTTTATTGTAATGGAATACTACCAGGGAGACCCCACTAGGGTGGAGAGAGGCAGACAAACAGGGAGACCCCTCTACATTGGGGGAATACTGCCAGGGAGACCCCACTAGAGTGGAGAGAGGCAGACAAGCAGGGAGACCCCTCTACATTGGGGGAATACTGCCAGGAAGACCCCACAAGAGTAAAGAGAGGCAGACAACAGGGAGACCCCTCTACATTGGGAGAATACTGCCAGGGAGACCCCACTAGAGTAAAGAGAGGCAGACAACAGGGAGACCCCTCTACATTGGGGGATTACCGACAGGGAGACCCCACTAGAGTAGAGAGAGGCAGACAAACAGGGAGACCCCTCTACATTGGGGGCATACTGCCAGGGAGACCCCACTAGAGTAGAGAGAGGCAGACAAGAAGGGAGACCCCTCTACATTGGGGGAATACTGCCAGGGAGACCCCACTAGAGTAAAGAGAGGCAGACAACAGGGAGACCCCTCTACATTGGGGGATTACAGACAGGGAGACCCCACTAGAGTAAAGAGAGGCAGACAACAGGGAGACCCCTCTACATTGGGAGAATACTGCCAGGGAGACCCCACTAGAGTAAAGAGAGGCAGACAACAGGGAGACCCCTCTACATTGGGGGATTACCGACAGGGAGACCCCACTAGAGTAGAGAGAGGCAGACAAACAGGGAGACCCCTCTACATTGGGGGCATACTGCCAGGGAGACCCCACTAGAGTAGAGAGAGGCAGACAACAGGGAGACCCCTCTACATTGGGGGATTACAGACAGGGAGACCCCACTAGAGTGGAGAGAGGCAGACAAACAGGGAGACCCCTCTACATTGGGGGAATACTGCCAGGGAGACCCCACTAGAGTAAAGAGAGGAAGACAACAGGGAGACCCCTCTACATTGGGGGAATACTGCTAGGGAGACCCCACTAGAGTAAAGAGAGGCAGACAACAGGGAGACCCCTCTACATTGGGGGATTACAGACAGGGAGACCCCACTAGAGTAGAGAGAGGCAGACAACAGAGAGACCCCTCTACATTGGGGGATTACAGGTAGGGAGACCCCACTAGAGTAGAGAGAGGCAGACAACAGGGAGACCCCTCTACATTGGGGGAATACTGCCAGGGAGACCCCACTAGAGTAGAGAGAGGCAGACAACAGGGAGACCCCTCTACATTGGGGGATTAGAGACAGGGAGACCCCACTAGAGTAGGGGGGCAGCCAGACAGGGAGACCCCTCTACATTGGGGGAATACTGCCAGGGAGACCCCACTAGAGTAGAGAAAGGCAGACAACAGGAAGACCCCTCTACATTGGGGGATTACCGACAGGGAGACCCCACTAGAGTGGAGAGAGGCAGACAACAGGGAGACCCCTCTACATTGGGGGATTAGAGACAGGGAGACCCCACTAGAGTAGGGGGGCAGCCAGACAGGGAGACCCCTCTACATTGGGGGAATACTGCCAGGGAGACCCCACTAGAGTAGAGAAAGGCAGACAACAGGAAGACCCCTCTACTTTGGGGGATTACAGACAGGGATACCCCACTAGAGTAGGGGGGCAGCCAGACAGGGAGACACATGTACAGCAAAGGTGATCACTCCACAAGAGATGAGACAGACAGGGACATCCCTTTATAGCAGGGATGAGGCAGCAGTTCTACGGTAGGGGGGGGGGGGGGGAATCCTCCAGGAAGACCCCTCTGAAGAAGGGAAAATCAGCCAGTCAAGAAGACACTCAAGCAGGCAGGAAGAGGTAGATAAACAGGGAGACCCCTCTACAGTGGGGGAATACAGCCAGGGATACCCCATTAGAGTAGGGGGAGGCAGCCAGATAGGAGACACTTATGCAGCAGGGGAGGACAGCAAAGGTGATCCCTGAGGGGGGGAGGGGGAAGAAAGGAGAAGCCCACCAACCATGCATCCACTTCTCTAAAGCAGGTGATGAGGCACACCAGGAGGGGACAGACCCTTGCAGCATTTACAAGACAGATAAAGGGGGAGAACCACTAAGGTATGGACCAGGAGGAAGATCAGTGAGACCCCTTCAATGTGCAGATAGGCAGAAGGGGGGCAGCCCCTAGTCAGAAGAAGGAAGTAGACAAAGCTTATTACACCAGGGAGGAGGCAGGCAGAGAGGTGACTGCATTATAACACGGTGGTGTAATAAGAGTGCATGACAGGGATAGTAATGGGGTCAATTGGAGAGGAGGAGATAGAGGAGTTGGCTACATAGAAGCAGACTGTGAGCCCCCCCAAACAGGTAGGTAAGGAGCAGATAAGAAGGCAGGCAGTGCTTGGAATCCTCAATACCAGGAGCTAGAGATGGGGAGGGGGCAGACAGTGAAACCCCAAACAGGGAGGAGGGGGGCAGACAGTGACACCCCAAAAGGGAGGAGGGGGGCAGACAGTGC
>CM050167.1:12406943-12514443 GCA_027410445.1 Discoglossus pictus
TATATATATATATATATATATATATATATATATATATATATATATATATATATATATATATATCAGTTCAGTTATGGCATTTTATGGTATTTGTGATTCCACAGCTGCTGGGAAATTCTCAGAGGAAATATACTATTGATTTCTCAAGACTACGATTAAACTGCAGGCTCGGAGTGGCGGGCACTTAAAGGAGATTGTTTTAGAAAAAAACGAAAAAGTTACATTGTTTAATTAGAATTAAATCACTAATATGTAAATGGAGTTGCTCAGTTGTGTCCAAATCTTCATGATCTCATGGGCAACACACCATGCTGATACACTTGGCTTTCATGGTAGAGATACTAGAGTGGGTTGCCAATTCCTTCTCTAGTGGACCACAGGTGGTCTCCCATACAAGTACTGACCAGTGTGACCTTGTGGTTCCCTGGCTGGATTCAAACCCGGGATGCTATGGTGTAAGCACCTGCATCCTAACCAGTGGGCCCCCAGGGAACCCTAATGATAGAAAATCACATTTAATAGTTTGCATTTAAAATGACCAATTTCAAGAATGGGAAAAAAGGCAAATTGCTTTGTATACTTATATACTAAACACTGAAGTGCCGGGGAAATCTTGGAAAACTTCTCTTCTATGTTATCATATATGTACTAAGATTTAACACTTCGCCCTTTAGTATTTAAGGCCCAAAACAAACAGATGAGTGTAATGTTATTATCCTTAAAGGGACAGAGTAGCCCACTATTTACAGTTTGTTCAGAAAATTAATAAATACTAACTTTAATTTATTACAGTGTTGTATGTAATTACTACTTACTGTTAGCATCCACTGTCTTGCTTGAGATGTATTCTTAAAGGGGCTCTGTTACCCCAAAATCAAGTTGTTTTTAGGCTAATCTTAAAGAAAATGAAAAACTGGTTATATGTTGTGTTATCCATTTTTTTCTAAAGTGGATCAGTCTTGAGAAATTCCACGATTTTGTTGCTGTGTTTATATGCAAATTAACTGTTTTGATGTGGTAATTAGGATTAGAATCTGCTTGTCTGTCTCTGTAGTGACCACATTAAAGACCCAAAATGTTATATGGCAGTTTGACCCCTATCCCAACCTTATCAAGAACCCTGAGCCTCACATCAGCTGCACATTAAAATGCTGGGCTGCAAAATCCATTCAAAATATTTCAGAAATGATCTACTGTAGAGAAAAAATGCTAGTACAATGTATAGCCAGTTTTGTAATGCTCTTTCCAATTAAGTCAACTTCTTGTTGGGGTGTCAGAGTCTCTTTAACAGTGATACTGCCTTGTAAATTAATGACATTTCAAATAGTCTTAATTAATACTGATACTAAGGATTGACTTTTCCATTAAATGTTTCTAAAATGTAATCCCAAGTCTTGTTTTGTAAAAGGACATATAGTAAATCTGGAGGAGCACTAGCCCTTTAAGAATCTATTATACCTCTTTATATTTGGAACATCACAACAGATATAGCCCCCCTCCCCATTGTCCTTACAATTGTTTACTAATAGTTGGTCTCTTGTTACATTGTATCACACAAACACACACACACACACACTGAGAGCTGGATACATTGTATCACTCACACACACACACACGCTGAGAGCTGGATACATTGTATCACACACACACACACACACACACACACGCTGAGAGCTGGATACATTGTATCACTCACACACACACACACACTGAGAGCTGGATACATTGTATCACACACACACACACACGCTGAGAGCAGGATACATTGTATCACACACACACACACACACTGAGAGCAGGATACATTGTATCACACACACACACACGCACACACTGAGAGCAGGATACATTGTATAACACACACACACACACAGAGCTGGATACATTGTATCACTCACACACACACACACACACACACACACTGAGAGCTGGATACATTGTATCACACACACACACACACGCTGAGAGCAGGATACATTGTATCACTCACACACACACACACACACTGAGAGCTGGATACATTGTATCACACACACACACACACACACACACTGAGAGCTGGATACATTGTATCACACACACACACACACGCTGAGAGCAGGATACATTGTATCACTCACACACACACACACACACACACTGAGAGCAGGATACATTGTATCACACACACACACACACGCTGAGAGCAGGATACATTGTATCACACACACACACACACTGAGAGCAGGATACATTGTATCACACACAAACACACACACACACACACACTGAGAGCTGGATAGATTGTATCACACACACACACACTGAGAGCTGGATACATTGTATCACACACAGACACATACACACAGAGCAGGATACATTGTATCACACACAGACACACACACACACAGAGCAGGATACATTGTATCACACACACACACACACACACTGAGAGCAGGATACATTGTATCACACACACACACACACACACACTGAGAGCTGGATACATTGTATCACACACAAACACACACACACACACACACACTGAGAGCTGGATAGATTGTATCACACACACACACACTGAGAGCTGGATACATTGTATCACACACAGACACATACACACAGAGCAGGATACATTGTATCACACACAGACACACACACACACACAGAGCAGGATACATTGTATCACACACACACACACACACACACAGAGCTGGATACATTGTATCACACACACACACACACACTGAGAGCTGGATACATTGTATCACACACACACACACACACACACGCTGAGAGCTGGATACATTGTATCACACACACACACACACGCTGAGAGCTGGATACATTGTATCACTCACACACACACACACACTGAGAGCTGGATACATTGTATCACACACACACACACACGCTGAGAGCAGGATACATTGTATCACACACACACACACACACTGAGAGCAGGATACATTGTATAACACACACACACACACAGAGCTGGATACATTGTATCACTCACACACACACACACACACACACACTGAGAGCTGGATACATTGTATCACACACACACACACACGCTGAGAGCAGGATACATTGTATCACTCACACACACACACACACACTGAGAGCTGGATACATTGTATCACACACACACACACACACACACTGAGAGCTGGATACATTGTATCACACACACACACACACGCTGAGAGCAGGATACATTGTATCACTCACACACACACACACACACACTGAGAGCAGGATACATTGTATCACACACACACACACACGCTGAGAGCAGGATACATTGTATCACACACACACACACACTGAGAGCAGGATACATTGTATCACACACAAACACACACACACACACACACTGAGAGCTGGATAGATTGTATCACACACACACACACTGAGAGCTGGATACATTGTATCACACACAGACACATACACACAGAGCAGGATACATTGTATCACACACAGACACACACACACACAGAGCAGGATACATTGTATCACACACACACACACACACTGAGAGCAGGATACATTGTATCACACACACACACACACACACACTGAGAGCTGGATACATTGTATCACACACAAACACACACACACACACACACACTGAGAGCTGGATAGATTGTATCACACACACACACACTGAGAGCTGGATACATTGTATCACACACAGACACATACACACAGAGCAGGATACATTGTATCACACACAGACACACACACACACAGAGCAGGATACATTGTATCACACACACACACACACACACAGAGCTGGATACATTGTATCACACACACACACACACACACTGAGAGCTGGATACATTGTATCACACACACACACACACACACACACTGAGAGCTGGATACATTGTATCACACACACACACACACTGAGAGCAGGATACATTGTATCACACACACACACACACACACTGAGAGCTGGATACATTGTATCACACACAGACACACACACAGAGCAGGATACATTGTATCACACACACACACACACACACAGAGCAGGATACATTGTATCACACACACACACACACACACACTGAGAGCTGGATACATTGTATCACACACACACACACACACGCTGAGAGCAGGATACATTGTATCACACACACACACACACACACTGAGAGCTGGATACATTGTATCACACACAGACACACACACAGAGCAGGATACATTGTATCACACACACACACACACACTGAGAGCAGGATACATTGTATCACACACACACACACACACACACAGAGCAGGATACATTGTATCACACACAGACACACACACACAGAGCAGGATACATTGTATCACACACACACACACACACACTGAGAGCTGGATACATTGTATCACACACAGACACACACACAGAGCAGGATACATTGTATCACACACACACACACACACTGAGAGCTGGATACATTGTATAACACACACACACACACACACTGAGAGCTGGATACATTGTATCACACACAGACACACACACAGAGCAGGATACATTGTATCACACACACACACACACACTGAGAGCAGGATACATTGTATCACACACACACACACACACACACAGAGCAGGATACATTGTATCACACACAGACACACACACACAGAGCAGGATACATTGTATCACACACACACACACACACACTGAGAGCTGGATACATTGTATCACACACAGACACACACACAGAGCAGGATACATTGTATCACACACACACACACACACTGAGAGCTGGATACATTGTATAACACACACACACACACACACACAGAGCTGGATACATTGTATCACACACACACTGAGAGCTGGATACATTGTGGCCACTTGTTCTCTGCCCGTAGCCCAGGTGGCCCCTGCTTCCTGCCCTGATTTGCCCTTATTCAGTTTTGTTAGAAAGTTCCGGAGATTATGTAAATTCCTCCAGTTTAGTAAGAAGAGTTTTTTCTGTCACTTTCACGACCTGCGACATAGTAATAGTGAGACCCCCGCGCCCCTCACCTGCCGCACCTTTACAACTGGAAGATAGAAAACGTATCTCAGTGAGGGCAGAGGCCGCGTACCAAATATGCTCTGACAAGGAAGTCAAATTATTACACAAAGGTGTCCCAGTTGTACAGTTATATAAAAAAGAGAGTAGGGTTTGTGTTTTATTGCTCTGTTTGTACACACGTGTAGTCTTTATATAGGGGGTGAGATTGTAGAGGAAGTGACCGTCCCCACACTTAGCTATTGTCTTTAATATTTTCTAATTGAGGGTTAAATAGACAGACATGGGGAATGGCCACATAGGGTTAAAGAGAGGGGCACAGGGAATGGCCACATAGGGTTAAAGAGAGGGTCACAGGGAATGGCCACATAGGGTTAAAGAGAGGGGCACAGGGAATGGCCACATAGGGTTAAAGAGAGGGGCACAGGGAATGGCCACATAGGGTTATAGAGAGGGGCATGGGGAATGGCCACATAGGGTTATAGAGGGGGGCATGGGGAATGGCCACATAGGGTTATAGAGAGGGGCACGAGGAATGGTCACATAGGGTTAAAGAGAGGGGCACAGGCAATGGTCACATAGGATTATAGAGAGGTGCACAGGGAATGGTCACATAGGGTTAAAGAGAGGGGCACAGGCAATGGTCACATAAGGTTATAGAGGGGGGCATGGGGAATGGCCACATAGGGTTATAGAGGGGGGCATGGGGAATGGCCACATAGGGTTATAGAGAGGGGTATGGGGAATGGTCACATAGGGTTAAAGAGAGGGACACAGGCAATGGTCATATAGGGTTATAGAGAGGGGCACGGGGAGTGGTCTCACAGAGTAACAGAGAGGGGCACGGGGGATGGTCAAATACGGTTAAAGAGAGGGGCACAGGCAATGGTCACATAGGATTATAGAGGGGGGCACGGAGAATGGTCACATAGGGTTAAAGAGAGGGGCACAGGGAATGGTCACATAGGATTATAGAGGGGGGCACGGGGAATGGTGAAACAGAGTTAAAGAGAGGGAAATAAGTACTATTCGCACAATCAGCGGTTAATTGGAGAGAACTGGGTAATGGCCATGAAGGGGTAAACAGCGCGGTCATTCCCTGACCTTTCCAGTATTATATCCACTCTTCTATTGGTTGGTTCTCTCCAACTGCTTGACTGTTGAATCTGGCACACGAGGATATTATATACTAGCGAAGGGGCAATAGAATTGTAAGGCAGGTAATGCTGTTTGCCACAGACAGTAGGTGTTTTGGTCGTCTGAGATCCTTCGGCGCTCATTGCGAGCCTCGTTAGTGTAGCTGGGTACTTCCACATTGTGTAAGTTAGTGTTGTAAAATGGCGGCGAATGTGTATGTGGTACGTTGTTTAACGTCCTTGTTAATAGTGTATGTTGTACCTCGTATGGGTTTTTCTAAAGTATGTGTTTCGTGGTGTTTTGCGGCTTTAGGGGTCGTGTAGCCTTGTTTTCGTTTTTTTCGGTTGCCATTTTTTCTCTCGCTTAGGGGATTTTCGGGTGTCTAAACTGTAGATCTGACTTAAATTGAGGTGTAACCTGACTTCCAGATGTCCTGGGTGTCCCCCCTTGCTGTGGGTAAGGTTTTAATTGATTTTTGTGTGTATTTTGTGTTTTTTTAATGATTTCCGCTGTGCGCGTATCGGCCGTTAAGGTCGTATTTTTGCAAGTTCGTACTTTTTTTTTTCTAAGTCATTTTTTTGTGTAAGTCCGTATTTAATCCTTGCTTGTTATAGTTTTTTTTCGACGTCCTGCTTCTGTGGCTTCTTGTAGCCGCTTGTGAGGCGCCGCAGAGCCTCCACCTCCGCAAATGCGAGCTCGCAAAGTGTCATGACGTTTCGTCGTTTGACAACTATTATACGTGATATACCTGATGTGCGCCAGGAACTCTCTTTTTTATTACTATTATTATTAACTTTTATTTGTAGCACTGAACGGGGTGGATACAATCAAAAACAAACTTAGCAAAATCACTTTATAAAGTCATCTTTTCTGTGTCCCTTTTGTAATACATTATTGCAATTCTCGTTCAGGTGGCTTTCAAAAAATACTATTTTTTACCAGCTGAGGCTGCGTTTGGAACCTGATTCTATACTATTTATAAAGACATATTAGCTAAAATTAGCCGTGTCGGTATAAAGTAGTCCGACAGATTGTGCCCCAGATAAATGAGTAGGAAGTGGTTTGTGATCATGCAAATCTGGCAATGTAGGTAATAGACACAAATCACAGGAAACATAGGGCCTCATTCAATTGAGGCTTTCGGGAGATACAGGCTCGCACAAAGTCCTATGGGCTTCAACCTCCAAGCCCGTAACTCGTTATTCAAGCCCGTAGGACTTTGGAATACAACCTCCATATTTCACTGAAGTACTAAGGGCTTGAATAACGAGTTACGGGCTTGGAGGTTGAAGCCCGTAGGACTTTGAATGCAAATTAAATATGAAATAAAGTATTCTATTGGCGATGTGCGAGCTTGAGAATGATGTGCTTTTAATTCTAATGTCACCCGTTGTGTTCCCCGTCATTTACAGCGCTGGATTGATTTTAAATTTTCGCATTTCAAGTGCTCCGACCTTACGGGCTTGAAGCAGGAGTTACAAGCTTGCGTCCGCCATCATGTTTAAGCCCGCAAATGCTACTGCAGAGAGCATGGTTTCCGATTCTCATGACCGGCGCCTAACTTGCAGGCCCGGCCAATTGAATAGCAGAGTAAAAATAGAGCAACGGGAGCCCGCAACTGAATCGCAGGAAATCGGCTACTTGCGAGGGAGTTACGGCCCCGAATTGAATGAGGCTCATAGTCCTCTGCAAAGAGGTTATATCTTACAATGATGATCATTTCAGAAAAATGGTAAAAATATATTATTGAGCAGTTATAGTTTTCATACACACATTGAGATAGATAGATAGATAGATAGATAGATAGATAGATAGATAGATAGATAGATAGATAGATATAGATAGATAGATAGATAGATATAGATAGATAGATAGATAGATAGATAGATAGATAGATAGATAGATAGATAGAGGGATAGATAGATAGATAGATAGATAGATAGATAGATAGATAGATAGAGGCATAGATAGATAGATAGATAGATAGATAGATAGATAGATAGATAGATAGATAGATAGATAGATGGATGGATGGATGGATGGATGGATGGATAGATAGATAGATAGATAGATAGATAGATAGATAGATAGATAGATAGATAGATAGATAGATAGATAGATATAAAGGGATAGATAGATAGATAGATAGATAGATAGATAGATAGATACAGTATGCGGGAACTCTAAAATGGGCTTATATATGGCAATATTTGCACTTCCACAAGCTTGACCTTTTAAATGTTTTATGAGAAACCTTTGCAAAGGATTGTTTAGCCAAGTCATTGTGTTTGCCTAGCCAGTTGTGTATGTAAATGGATGTTATTTGAATTTATGATCACTTCCACAGCTTCCTCACCTTTGAATAATTTAGCAGTTCAGTGCAAGAGAAGCATCAAACACTTTCCTCTCTATTTTTTAATGTGTCGCTTTTATATTCGATCTGATTATTCTTTTTCATGCAGAAAACACATTTTGCAAAGTTTAAAACACCTTCCCTTAAAGGGCTAGTAGTGCAAGAAAGCAGACACGTGTTTGTGAAGTATGGAACAAACCAACGACATTAGTAGCTGTGAAGGTCGCATCAATAGATACAAGAACATCTGACAAGGAAAGTAAATGCCCCTCTCACTCACACACTTCCACCAAATTATTATGGATTCCTCCAAGGACCCGCAGAAGCATGAAACTTTTTTTTTCGAATTATAAACTTTTTTCTTGGCTTCATTATGTTCTTAGTCAAACTTTTCAAACATATATTTGTTTTTATTGTACACTGGCCCTTTAAATACATCATACAATATGTGTGATAATTTAATTGCTTAAATGACCACTGTAATGCAGGAGCTAGATGTTTTAATTAGCCGCAGACCTTGGCTAATTATAGTATTGAATCATTTTAAAAGCAATTTTCAACATTAAACTTATTGAAGTACTGCCGGGCGCCCAATACAAGGTCAAGGTAAAGCCAACGAGCTTGTACTATGGGGGCAGACTATGAATGATTGTTTGGTATGTTATATCATTAGATTGTTATTAAAACCCATTAGATCTATCTCTTAGCAAAACCCATTCTGCTCACTTGATGACCTAATGAGGGTGGAGGTAATCAGCTCATATGGATGATACAGTAGTCTTTGCATGTTATTAATGATTAATGCATAATTAAAATAACTATCTCCTCTTGTTAGATCGTTAATACCTAGTTCATTTAAATCCCCTTCATGAAATGAGCACAAGTATGTAAATCAGTGGTGCACATGCTCGGTCCTGGAGGGCCACACACAGGCCTGGATTTGAGAATTTCCTTTCTGTGCACAGTTGAGTCAGTCAAGATGACTGAAGAAGCGATAGGCTCACCAGTGCGCACCAGGGATATCCTCAAATCCAAGCCTGTGTGTGGCCCTCCAGGACCGAACTTGTGCACCCCTGATCTAAAAAACCAGAGGAGGCGATGCATTGAATAAAAGAGCACCCAGTTATAAGATATTATAATCTGTCCCTAAAGCTGCTCCTTTAAGAAAGTCTGGTGTAAATTTTTCCATTCCTCCTGCCAGTTCTCCTTTACAGGTTGAGTTCAGCCAGAAACATAGGATCATGGAGTAAAAGCATCCTGGGATGTCACCTTTGATTGGCTGAGGTGTCTGTAAAGGATGTTTTAATGTAAATGTTTATCAGTAGGGGTGGAGAAAACACTTATACGTGACTTTCTTGTGGGTCTATCTTGGGATAAACATTTTATAAGTAAAATTTCCTCTATTTTGGATAATTTAATGTGGATATTTACAGCAATAATTATATACAGGGACATATTTCTGTTAAATTTACTGCTGACGTTTCAGAATATTGTGTTGAATCCACTCCCCGGGGTATTGATCATTAATGTCACACACAGAGGGATCGGGGTATTGATCATTAATGTCTGGGGGAAGTCTTCATAAAATGACCCTTGGAAAATGGAACTTGTTTTGCAACCTTATTTAAATAATAATATATTTTTGGTGAACTTATGTGGGTGGATTTTACAGTGCTTTAAGCTTTGTTTTTAATGCCTAAAATCAAATAAATAGTCCCTGTATGGGTCTGCCCACTGCAGCATATGCAGACACAGACTCTGTAGGGCCGGATGAGCAGAGTAGTGTCCTAGCCTATCAGGGACCACGCAGAATGTTGCTGAGAGATAGTCACTGATCGCTTGGTATGAGACACAGCATAGCAAGTACAGCTGAGTCTGTGTCTTCATGAGCTGCAGAGGGCAGACCCATACAGGGACTTTTTGTTTGATTTTTTGCAGTAAAAACAGAGCTTATAAGCACTTCATAATAACATAAAGTACATAAAAAGATACCCAGGGATATTATATACTTAGTAAAGTCAGAAAATTCCCATATCCCTTTAGGTTTATGAGAGATCACACCTAGAGAATATTATGATCACTGGAACTGTACTAAGGAGAGAGGAAGCTGCCAAAAGATGCAAAGATTGAGTTTTATTTCTGTCAACAACATCTCCCAGCACTTCACCATTTAGTAAATGTGGCCCATATTCTCAAAATATTTACTTTAAATAAATGTATCTATACATATCTAACAGAATATAGATACATAGTTGCCCTAGGCCGGAGCATTCTTGTCCTAGGCAGAAAATCATCACTGATCCCTTGGACTAGTGTTTTCTGGCTCTTATCATAGGAACCAATCAAATTACAGAAGGAATTCCAGGAACGTTTGGTAAAATCGTAGAAAACAATTTAAACAACTGATTAACCCAGAAAAAAAGGCTAAAGTGTAATGTGCACTCGCCTGGAAACCAACAAGGAATCTTCCGTCAAATTGAATTGAAATTGGACATTGTCTTTAGGGCCAAAGGGGTGGAAATTTCCAAAGACCCTGCGTGCCTGCGCCTTTAAAATTTGTACTTATGGCTCCTAAATACTTTTATTAAATAGAATGTATCTGGATGAAGGGCTTCCATCCTAAAACATGATTAAATATTTCAGTTCACCCAATTGTGTGTATATATATATATATATACACACAAGGTTGAGTCACATTATTATGACCACCGCCTAATTTTGACGTCAGCCGTGACTAGCCAATGAAATCTGATACATGAGCTCGTTTGGTGGGACTTGACAAATGGCCCCATTGCAAATAAACAGTGTCGAAATTGCAGAGCACACGTACCATTAATGTCGGCTGTAAAGTTGTGTGAGGGCCAACCAACTCACCGTCCAAACCAGGGGGCTACCAGACATGTATCTAAGATGACAGTACAGCCAACCCTGTTGTGTATTGGGTTCTGAAGCAAACAGCCGGTCCCTACACCCATGCTGATGAGGGTTCATTTGTCAGAAACGGCTTCTGGTTGCATGACAGTGCCGAAATTGGACCTCTTCTGATTGGCAAAGGGTTGCCTTCTCTGGTGAGTCATGTTTTCTGCTCCATCGACTGGACGGACGTTGGCGTGTCAGGTGCGAAACCTCTGAGAACAAACACTACAATCATTGTTGGAAGAACACAAGCTGGTGGCGGCAGCGTTATGGTCTGGGGAATATTTTCTTGGCATTGGTCCACCTGTGGAAGACACTCTCAACCGATTGGATTATCTATCCATCCTTTCAGCTCAAGTACCCCCATACATGCTGACTGTCTTCCCTGGAGCGGATGGGATCTCCCAGCAGGACAATGCAACATGTCATATGGCCATAATTGTGCGGGAGTGGTTGCAGGAGCAAGACGAAGACTTCCAAGTACTTCCCTGGTCTCACTGGACTGGAACCCCATCGAGCACCTGTGGGACCACCTCGATCTCCATGTTTGCCGTGTGGATCCTCCACCACGCACTCTTCAGCTGCTATCGGATGCACTGCAGTCTGCATGGCTCCAGATACCCCTGCCAACCTTCCAGTATCCTACTGACTCACTACCACCCCGTCTAGCTGCGGTCCGTGCTGCACTCCGCGGTTATTCAGGATATTAGCTGGTGGTCATAATAATGTGACTCCACTGTGTATTATCTCACATTAATTTATATTATTTTATAATAACAACCTATTGCAAATGACCTTATTTATAGGAAACCATTAACATTTGCTGTGTCCCTATAGTTTGCATTTTGTATTGATTTATTTTCACACTAGTGTGGGGTCCTCAGCAAAGGCCCCTGGATGACCCCCACTCAGTTTTGGATATTGTCGGTACTGGCAGATGTTCCCGAGTAGGATCCAGATGTTTTTCCACAATTTTATTGCTTCCTATCTGAATAATGTGACCTGACTTTATATATTTATATATTTATTTGTTTGTTGCTTTTTTATTTGGTTTTAAAGAATAAAGATTGTATTTAGAAATATGTGAGACCCCATTAATTTCAATAATCAAATATGTAGCAAAATAGCAATGTTGTGAGGGCCAAATTGTAATTTTTTTACATCTGCAGATGAATTAAACATAACTTTTTAGCCTTTGCAGCTTTTTGTGACGTGTATGACGTGTACCCCTGTGTGTGCAAAATAAATGTGCACTGATCCCACACGTCTGACGTACCACACGGTGTTATTATCTTTACATCTTCTAGACAAGTACTTATTAGTGTATTATAGTCTACACTCTGGACCTGTCACAAGTGCGTGACGCTCTAATACTAATAACAGAATAGCAAAAGGTGACTGTCTGGCTTCAAGTGGAAACTTTCTGAGCTCAGTTAAGGTTCAGCGCTTTTTATTTAGCGGTTCCACTCTCAGTGTGTAATGGGTGGCTGGCTGGGCGGTCACGTGGGCATGCAGCTGGCATCCTGAGGGGCATGTGATGCAGGACGTGTCACCTCAATGTCACTGTGTAACACCCTCATTATTACCTTGTAACAGCATGTGTAAATATGTGAGTAATGTGTGAGGATGTACAAGGTGCCGATCCCATTGGATGGTTGCAGTGTGCTGCACTATAACACCAGATATACAAGTGGGATTTCTGCCTAATGGGAAGCAGAGCTGTTTTACATTATTGTAAAGTGTTTAATTGGCCGTAATATAGAGCTGAGATGGACCCCCATCTCTGCTATTCAGCCCCATGTGAAGCAAGGTGGGAATACTCAGCATTATTTGCAGGTAGGTCGTAATACTCAGCATTATGTGAAGCTTGGTCCGAATAATCAGCAATGTATGAAGCAAAGTCTGAATACTCAGAAATATATGAGCTTAGTTTTGAATACTCAGCATCATATGAAGCTAGGTCTGAATACTCTGCGTGTGAAGCTTGGCCTGAATACATAAAGTCAAAAGAAGGATGCTGAAAGGGAACACCCCCTATGACCAAATGTAGTCTATTTTCTTACATTTATCGCAGCACTAAAACGTAGCATTTATAGGATACATTAAAACATAATGGGGAATTTTATATAAAGTTGACGTGACCTACTCAATGCTCCTATCAGAAACCAGTATGACCAGCATGCACTATGTTTTTTCAGCTTTGCATTAAAAAAAAATGTTGCAGGTGATGTTTACACCCCCGGGATTGAGCTGGGCTTCTCAGGGTTAGTTTTTGTAAAAATGGACCCGGTTTCTTTGAGCATGCTCAGCTTTGCAGCCAATCAGCAATGATGTATGTAGCCAGCTAGATAATGCTGCTACACTCCTTAGAACTAAAGATCCTTAAAGGACCATAAATCGACATTCAAGTAAAAATGCTTTCGCTGTTGTTCTTTAGACATACACCTTCTCCTTGATAATTTTTGACAAATTATAATTGTACTGAAACCAAACATTTCAGCTTCTTCTTTCTATTCTAACCTGTCTTTTAGGCAAATGAGCATTTATGTTTGATTTATGGTCCTGCAATGACCTGCAAGAGAGCTCATGGTCTCTGTGCATGTGTCTCTGTGTGAATGTCTGTCTGGGGCTGGGGGAGGTGATGGGGCAATTCACTGGGGCAGGGGGAGTTCACAGGGACAATTCACTGGGGCAGGGGGAGGTCACAGGGCAATTCACTGGGGCAGGGGGAGGTCATAGGGGCAATTCACTTGGGCAGGGGAAGGTCACAGGGACAATTCACTGAGGCAGGGGGAGGTCACAGGGGCAATTCACTGAGGCAGGGGGAGGTCACAGGGGCAATTCACTAGGGCAGGGGGAGGTCACAGGGGCACTTCACTGGGGCTGGGGGAAGTATCACGTGGGATGTAGAAAAAACAAAAAGCGAATGACGGGACACCGACCTTGTTCAGGGTATTACAGAAATCTGAAGGAAAGCGCCAGCTCAATTCCCAGGCCAAAAAGATACAATGTATTAGTTATGCTAATTTTCCCTGAGATTTACAGGGGCTGTCAACATTGATAGAAAACTGTTTGCAAATGCAAGAAATTCAGCAAACTTCAGAGTAACAGTTTAAATGTTTATTTTGGTATTTTTTCATGCAATTTTTTTTTTTTTCATACACTACTAATTCTCCTCTATCAGATGCATTCATAATCCAGCTCATTTGATGATGGCAAGAAACACTGTATCTTTTTGACACTGCAATTGCTGGTGAGCTGTGGGCTATAACATGCTGCAAGCCCAAAATAATCTAATTGAGATGCCAATGAGAGCGACCCTTCAGTGGCTACTTTCCTTCTGGGTCAGCTCTGTGTGGGGTGCCCATGAAGCTGGCACCTAAGGTAAACTGGCTACCCTCAAAATAACTTTCTACAAAATGTCTTCAAATTAACTGACCAAATTGCTGATCCGGGGGAGAGGACAGAACTCAGTGAGGGGCTCAGTGGCTTAGCAAGTGGAGAACCAATAGGAGGTCTCAGTCTTTAATACTCAGCACTGTGAGAAGCTAGGCCTAAATACTCAGCACTGTGAGAAGCTAGGACTAAATACTCAGCACTGTGAGAAGCTAGGTCTAAATTCTCAGCACTGTGAGAAGCTAGGCCTAAATACTCAGCACTGTGAGAAGCTAGGCCTAAATACTCAGCACTGTGAGAAGCTAGGACTAAATACTCAGCACTGTGAGAAGCTAGGTCTAAATACTCAGCACTGTGAGAAGCTAGGACTAAATACTCAGCACTGTGAGAAGCTAGGTCTAAATTCTCAGCACAGTGAGAAGCTAGGCCTTAATACTCAGCACTGTGAGAAGCTAGGCCTAAATACTCAGCGCTGTGAGAAGCTAGGCCTAAATACTCAGCACAGTGAGAAGCTAGGCCTAAATACGCAGCACTGTGAGAAGCTAGGCCTAAATACGCAGCACTGTGAGAAGCTAGGCCTAAATACTCAGCACTGTGAGAAGCTAGGTCTAAATACTCAGCACTGTGAGAAGCTAGGCCTTAATACTCAGCACTGTGAGAAGCTAGGCCTAAATACTCAGCACTGTGAGAAGCTAGGTCTTTAATAATCAGCACTGTGAGAAGCTAGTCCTAAATACTCAGCACAGCGAGAAGCTAGGCCTAAATACTCAGCACTGTGAGAAGCTAGGTCTAAATACTCAGCACTGTGAGAAGCTAGGTCTAAATACTCAGCACTGTGAGAAGCTAGGTCTTTAATAATCATCACTGTGAGAAGCTAGGCCTAAATACTCAGCACTGTGAGAAGCTAGGCCTAAATACTCAGCACTGTGAGAAGCTAGGTCTGTATACTCAGCACTGTGAGAAGCTAGGCCTAAATACTCTGCACTGTGAGAAGCTAGGCCTAAATACTCAGGACTGTGAGAAGCTAGGTCTGTATACTCAGAACTGTGAGAAGCTAGGCCTAAATACTCTGCACTGTGAGAAGCTAGGCCTAAATACTCAGCACCGTGAGAAGCTAGGCCTAAATACTCAGCACTGTGAGAAGCTAGGTCTGTATACTCAGCACTGTGAGAAGCTAGGCCTAAATACTCTGCACTGTGAGAAGCTAGGCCTAAATACTCAGCACTGTGAGAAGCTAGGTCTGTATACTCAGCACTGTGAGAAGCTAGGCCTAAATACTCAGCACTGTGAGAAGCTAGGTCTTTAATAATCAGCACTGTGAGAAGCTAGTCCTAAATACTCAGCACAGCGAGAAGCTAGGCCTAAATACTCAGCACTGTGAGAAGCTAGGTCTAAATACTCAGCACTGTGAGAAGCTAGGTCTAAATACTCAGCACTGTGAGAAGCTAGGTCTTTAATAATCATCACTGTGAGAAGCTAGGCCTAAATACTCAGCACTGTGAGAAGCTAGGCCTAAATACTCAGCACTGTGAGAAGCTAGGTCTGTATACTCAGCACTGTGAGAAGCTAGGCCTAAATACTCTGCACTGTGAGAAGCTAGGCCTAAATACTCAGGACTGTGAGAAGCTAGGTCTGTATACTCAGAACTGTGAGAAGCTAGGCCTAAATACTCTGCACTGTGAGAAGCTAGGCCTAAATACTCAGCACCGTGAGAAGCTAGGCCTAAATACTCAGCACTGTGAGAAGCTAGGTCTGTATACTCAGCACTGTGAGAAGCTAGGCCTAAATACTCTGCACTGTGAGAAGCTAGGCCTAAATACTCAGCACTGTGAGAAGCTAGGTCTGTATACTCAGCACTGTGAGAAGCTAGGCCTAAATACTCTGCACTGTGAGAAGCTAGTCCTAAATACTCAGCACTGTGAGAAGCTAGGCCTAAATACTCAGCACCGTGAGAAGCTAGGCCTAAATACTCAGCACTGTGAGAAGCTAGGCCTAAATACTCAGCACTGTGAGAAGCTAGGTCTAAATACTCAGCACTGTCAGAGGCTAGGCCTGAATACTCAGCACTGTGAGAAGCTAGGTCTAAATACTCAGCACTGTGAGAAGCTAGGCCTAAATACTCAGCACTGTGAGAAGCTAGGCCTGAATACTCAGCACTGTGAGAAGCTAGACTGAAATACTTATACACTATGAAGACGGGGTACATGGTACTATCTGTCACAAGACGTTAATACTCAACTCTGTCTACAGCTCAGTTTAAAACCCAACCTGGTATTAAGAAAAACATTTACACTCAGATTGAGTTAATGAGCTGTATTCTGAGCACTCAGTACCATCATGAGGGGAAGACAGAGAAGAGACCCCCTTAGTCCCACATCCACTTTTGAAGAACTACACTTGATAATAAGAAAACTATTCCTAAAAGGTAAATAAAAGAGTATTCTATACCGTGGGTGGCCGCTGCCTTGTTTGAGCTACTACTGAGCCGTTATTAACAAACAGGGGCCTGTAAACTAATAATAGGTCCATTAGTCTTAATAATAGGTCCATTAGTCCTAATAATAGGTCCATTAGTCCTATTACTAGTCCCATTAGTACTAATAATAGATCTATTAATCCTAATTCTAGGTCTATTAGTCCTAATAATAGGTCTATTAGTCCTAATAATAGATCTATTAGTCCTACTACTAGTCCCATTAGTACTAATAATAGATCCATTAGTCATAATAATAGGTCCATTAGTCCTACTACTAGTCCCATTAGTCCTAATAATAGATCTGTTAGTACTAATACTAGGTTCATTAGTCCTAATCATAGGTCCATTAGTCCTACTACTAGTCCCATTAGGCCTAATAATAGATCCATTAGTCCTAATAATAGGTCCATTAGTCCTACTACTAGTCCCATTAGTTCTACTAATAGATCCATTAGTCCTAATACTATGTCCATTAGTCCTAATAATAGATCCATTAGTGCTACTACTAGTCCCATTAGTACTAATAATTGATCCATTAGTCCTAATAATAGGTCCATTAGTCCTACTACTAGTCCCATTAGTCCTATTAATAGATCTATTAATCCTAATACGAGGTACATTAGTCCTAATAATAGGTTCATTAGTCCTACTACTAGTCCCATTAGTCCTAATAATAGATCCATTAGTCCTAATACTAGGTCCATTAGTCCTAATAATAGGTCCATTAGTCTTACTACTAGTCTCATTAGTCCTACTGATAGATCAATTAGTCCTAATAATAGAACCATTAGTCCTACTAAGTCCTTATAATAGATCCATTAGTCCTTCTACTAGTCCCATTAGTCCTAATAATAGATCCATTAGTCCTAATACTAGGTCCATTAGTCCTAATAATAGATCTATTAGTCCTACTACTAGTCCCATTAGTCCTATTAATAGATCTATTAATCCTAATACGAGGTACATTAGTCCTAATAATAGGTTCATTAGCCTTACTACTAGTCCCATTAGTACTAATAATAATAGATCCATTAGTCCTAATACTAGGCCCATTAGTCCTAATAATAGAACCATTAGTCCTACTTAGTCCTTATAATAGATCCATTAGTCCATCTACTAGTCCCATTAGTCCTAATAATATATCCATTAGTCCTATTGCTGCCAGGTTTTCAGGTTTACATTTGCGATGTGAAGTTTTATGAATTATGAAACATCTCTGATAATGTTGCGCCTTACATGGCTGCCGGCGCTCGCTGCTGTGTGTAAGAAAGACTCTGCAGTTATGTAATTGTCTTTCCACATCTTATATTTATAATGCGCTCTGGGCGGTACTACGGTACTACATGTGATTATGGTCAAAAAATAATTCTGTACAATTATTATTTTCTTCAGGGATCCATTTTCATCTGTCAGCTGATTCTGATGCTACTTGAACACTAAACTAATGAACACTCTATTAGTAATGTTAAAAGTTGTAACTGCCACATTCCCACTGTGTAGATAGACCCCACTTTCAGACCCATTTGTTGCCATTTATGGTCAGTATTAGATTCCGAGCTATTTCTGGGATGTAACATTTTATCCATTAAGGTATCAAAGTACAGGAAGCTATCAATGATTCCAGGAAATTGCCTCTGATTGGTAAACAAAACAAAGAACTGCTGAGTAACCAGTGCATTTACATCTTAAGATATTTAAAGGGACTCGTCACCCCAAAATCAAGTTGTTATTTTTATTTTTTTCCTAAAGAGCATTAAAAACTGGCTATATATTGTGTTATCCATTTTTTTCTAACGTGAATAAATTCTGGTTAATTCCATATTGTTATTGCTGTATGTATATGCAAGGGAGAGACTAGTTTATACTAATTAGCACTTCAATATGCTAATTAGGATTACAGTCTGCTTCTCTGTCTTTGTAATGGCCAAAATAAAGACCCCCAATGGTATCTGGCAGTTGGCCCCCTCTCCCATCCTTATCAAGTTCTCAGAGCTGCACATTAGCATACACGAGACACAAAATCAATTATAAATATTTCAGATATTATTTACTGTAGATAAAAACTGCTAGTACAATGTATAACCAGTTTTTAATTTTATTTAAAATCAAATCAACTTCCCGTTGGGGAGCCAGATGACAGAGACCCCTTAATATGTGTATTTTGTTATCTGAATATTTATAAAAGCTGAACCCGTGTCGTGAGGCAAAGTGGCTTCTATTCCATGGTTATTTTTTTATATATATACCCGATAAGTAAATTATTAGTCAGTAGAAGTTTGGTCTTTTTTATATCACTGACAATTAATAATGCGGCTCTTCTATGTACTTACTGCCCATAGTGGGTAGTCAAGCACTAAATGCTAAGCTGATAAACAATGTGGTTCCCAACAGACTCAATAGTATCAATATAAAAATATATACAGCCTTTAATATGTATTATATGCAATTATGTTGTTGTGGGGGTAGTAGTTACATTGTTTATCAACCAGATTTATCACTTGGGAGAGGACCTTGAACATAGATAAGTGCTTGTATTGTAAAGCTGCATTCCTTAACGTGCTATTAATAGAATTAAATGGAAATCTTATCTGCATAAAGATCTCCTTCCAGTAGATAAATCAGACTAGCAAATAAAGCAATGGCTGCCACCTCTGAGGAATAATTACATATAATAGATAATAAGTTAAAGGCTGTATTTGTTTTTTACTTTCTAAAAACATTTCTGTTATCATGAATAGCATAAAATCAGTATGGGGACAGTGGTCATGTCAGATGTGCGCCCGGTGACCTCATAACACACCATGCTGATCCACTTGGTATTCATGGCAGAGATACTGGAGTTGGTTGCCAGTTCCTTCTCCAGTGGGCCACAGCATACAGCTCCTGGTATTCCTAGGTGTTCTCCCATCCAAGTACTGACCATGTCCAACTCTATATACATATATTTCATATTTCATAGTGCTCTAGTGGCCAAATCTGGTAATGCATTATTAAATACAATTTTGCTATTTTTTGTGTCCCCTATTCATTTCAGCTTATAATCACTTCTTAATAAAGTACATGTCAGAAAATAGATCCCCAGGGATATAATATTCCTAGTAACATCCAGGGACCTTTAAGTCTTTAATGTATTTGGTGATGGTCCTGTACAAAGCAGCTTCATGTCTCTTATATGTAGCCAAGCAGCTGAATCCCGAGCCGCGTCCCGCACATGCTGGTGTCAGTCCTGACTGGCCACACGTCTCGCGTCGGGAGCCCGGACACCAACATTAATCACATGTCATCCAAACATAGAAGGTCAAAGTCATTCTCCGGGAACTGCTGGAGCTGCAAAGTCGGCTCAGTCTGGAAATAACGTGGAGCTACAGGATTTTATTATCTTAAAGTTGCCTCAATAATATGATGGACTCTGCCTATGGTGTTTTAAACTGTGTTTACATTATACTAGCCATTTAGTTCTAAAGAAAGACATTTAATAAAATGTAAAGATTGAATCCAACTTGTTTTGCTGTGAATTAGTCCCTTTAATAGAATGCTGATGACAGCATTAAGTAAAGTGCGGGATTCTCAGAAATCCTATGAGCTGGATTGCTTTGTATAAAGGGCCGCTGGAGTTTAGGAAAAACGTCACATTTGTGAAGTGTGTAAACATAAAATTAACAGCTATGTAAATCATAAGCAAAAAAAAAAAAGTATTTTTAGAGATAATCTTAAATGTAGCAGGCACTGCTTGAGTTTTGGAATGCTAAACTACCTGTAACCTGAGGGGGAGGGTTATCCTACTGGTAGTTGCTCTTCTATTTAGTTCTGTTTTCAAATGTCTGACTATTCACAGTCATTTTTTTAAAGAAAACCAAACAGAAATAAGGGCTAAATGCAAGGGTCTTCCCATAATGGTAGGAACAAAAGCACAATGTCTGCTGCCTATAAAGCTAAATAAAATACAATAGTTAAACAAATCAGAAACCTTCTATAAAAATGTTCACAGGGTCAAGACAAGCTCTTTATAGAAATGCTACTTCAATCATATTGTAATATCAGGGATGCATAAGTACATTTTTACTGCCTAATATCAAAGAAATAGTCCCTGTATGGGTCTGCCCACTTCAGCTCACGAAGACACAGGATCGTCTCATACTAACCAATCAGCAACATGCAGCCGAGACGTGGTCCGAATAAGAAAGTACACTGCACTTCATGCAGCCCTACTGAGTCTGTGTCTTCATGAGCTGCAGAGGGCAGACTCATACAGGGACTATTTGTTTGATTTTAGGCAGTACAAACTGAGCTTATAAGCAGTTCTTAATAAAATAAAGTGCATAAACATAAATATATATATACATATATATTATATACCTAGTAATATCCAGAGACCTTCTAAATCCCTTTAAATATACTGCAGGACGGGCTGATATCAGGATAAGCTCACAGATAGGGAACATCTTATAAGGCGGCAATGGAGTATGCCAGCACTACCTCTTGTTGTTGTTCAGTCATGTCTGACTTACCATGACTATATGGACCAGGGGTGAGTAAGTTCAGTCCTGGAGAGCCCCACACAGGCCAGGATTTGAGAATATCCTTTCTGAGTCAATCAGGATGACTGAAGACGTGATTGACTCAGAAGGGATATCCTCAAATCCTGGCCTGTGTGGGGCTCTCCAGGACCGAAAATGCCCACCCCTGATATGGACCGCAGCAAGCCAGGCACATCTGTCAGCCACTGCCCCTCAAGCTCATGTTCATTACTTCAGTGCCCTCATCTATCCATCTCCTTCTTTGTGGGACTTCAATCTTTCCCAGCATCAGAATGAAAATTAGTTTTCTTCTCAATTCTAGCTTTTTAAAATAAAGTACTGAAAATATAGGACTGTCCCTTTAAATAGATGCAGCAATGGTCTGAATTATAGCAGAACCTTGAGTGTTACCTTATTAGTCATATATATTACTTGAGGTGATTAATTAACTCTCACGATAGGGTGAGGCGCAGGAGGAGTAATTATAAAGAAATATTGACAGAGACTTACTTATAAGTGGTAAATCATCTGTTATTATTCTTATTTATACAAACTGGGCATGCACCCCCCACTCAGAGAGTTAACCATTTCAGTTAAAACATCATGTAGGAGGATCTTCAATGGTAATTTCTGCCTAAAAATATGCATGGTGGGCTCATTTGCATGTCCACGCCCAGTTTCCCATAGTGCAGTGCAATAACTGTATTTCTGGGAATTCTAAGCAGGAAATATGTTTTTTTTTAAACTTATTTTTAAGAAATGTGTGCACAAATGTCCTATTTATTTCCTGTGCTATGTACGGTGGGGGCTTCTATTCCTCTTTTACCCACTATAAGTAAAATTATGTGGTATATACATATATACATATATATATACATAATCCATCCTATGCTATGCTGTAAAGCTGTGTTATACATCGAGCATATACCTAAAAGGAGCCATGTATAAAGTAGTATTGGATAAAACAGTAAAAATGCATTGTGCATTAATTTGCATTTTCCCGCCCAGTTTCCCAAAGTGCAGTTTAATAACAATTTCCAGAATTCTGAGCAGGAAATACGTTTTAGTTTTTTTTAACTTAAAAAATTAAACATTCTACAGGGTCGAGTCACAATATTATGACCAGTGCCTACTTTTGACATCAGCTGGGCGAAGCAAATTAAATCTGGCACATGTCATGAGCTGGCTTTGTGGGGTATATAAGGTGACATGTTGGCATTCTGCAAACATATCTATCATCGCTGTCATGGGTAAAGCATGCAATTTATCCCGACTTTGACAAGGGGATGATCATTGGCTTTCGGACCAAGGGTGGCAGTATTTCTGAAACAGCGCTTTTTGTGACCTGTTCTTGTGCTCCCGTGCCTGGACAAACGGCATCATGGAAACTGCGAGCACCACGTGCCTTTGGTGTCGGAGGTGAATGTCGGGTGCAAAGGCGTGTGAGGGCCAACCAACATGCTACAGATGAGCAACTCACCGTCCAAAGGAACCCAGGGGCTACCAGACGTCTGTCTAAAATGACAGTACAGCGACCACTGTTGCGTATGGGTCTACGAAGCAAACGACTGGTCACTGCGCCCATACTGACGTGGGGTCATCATCAGAAACAGCTTCAATTTGCATGATAGCACTGAAATTGGACCTCTTCCGATGAGTCATGTTTTCTACTTCATCGACTGGTGTGTCAGACACGAAACCACCGAGAACAAACACTATGCAACCATTGTTGGAAGAACACAAGCAGGTGGCGGCAGCGTTATGGTCTGGTGAATGTCTTCTTGGCATTGTCTGGGTCCACTCGTACCTCTGAAGACACTCTCAACCGACTGGGTTATCTATCCATCTTTGCAGATCAAGTACACCCATACATGTGACTCCCCTGGAGCGGATGGGATCTTCCAGCAGGACAATGCAACATGTCATAAGTCCAGAATTATCCGGGAGTGGTTGGAGAAGCATGACGAAGACTTCCAAGAACTTACCTGGCTCCTAAATTCCCTAGACTTGAGCCCCGTAGGCCTCCTGTGGGGCGACCTCGATCGATATGTTCACCGTATGTATCCTCCACCACGCACGCTTCAGCAGCTGTCGGATGCACTGCAGTCTGCATGGCTCCAGATACCCTTGCCAACCTTCCAGCATCCTACTGACTCACTACCATGCTGTCTAGCTGCTGTCCGTGTTATTGGGGATATTAGGTCATAATAATGTGACTCGACCGTGTATTATCTCACATTAATTTATATTATTTTATAATAACAACCAATTGTAAATGTCCTTATTTATAGGAAACCATTGACATTTGCTGTGTCCCTATAGTTTGCATTTTGTATTGATTTATTTTCACACTAGTGTGGGGTCCTCAGCAGAGCCCCTGGATGACCCCCACTCGGTTTTGGATATTGTCGGTACTGGCAGATGTTCCAGAGTTGGATCCAGATGTTTTTCCACAATTTTATTGCTTCCTATCAGAAGAATGTTATAGCGATCTTATCTGCTTCCTGGTGACTAATCAGGGTAGGAAAACAAAACCAAGAAGCCAATGTCAGCCTCTAGTAAAGCAAAAATTCAAATAAAATGAAAAGCTGGGTTGAAATAGTCATCAAAAGCCCACTCGGTAAATACTGAACTCCAGTGGCTTTAAAAAAAAAGCTTTGTAATCTTTAAAGGGACACAGAAATTCTCTGCATGTTACTAGGTGTATAATATACCTGTGTATCTATTTACGATTATATACTTTATATTATGTGCTCATAAGCCTAAACTTATACATATTGCTCATGTTTGAGTCTGCCCTCTGTTGGTCATGCAGCTCTTGAATACACAGACTGTGAGGTGCAGTGATTCAAATTAGCCTGTCGGTGCCCTCTCTCAAGCAGGACTATCAGTATTACTGATAATTATTGAATAGAAAGATGATATTATCACCATAGAGTGATGTGACCATTACCTATATTTTGGGGGGTTTATTGAACCCTATGCCATATATAGAGAAATTATTTTGCATGGGGACCTTCCATTCACTATCTCCACCTCTAGCCCATCACAGACCTATCCCTTTGATGAAAGTTGCCATTACAGCCCTTTGCAACACCTGCTATAGCTTAGTAAATCACCCCCTGCAGTCAGATGGTGACTGCAACCATGGAATTAAAAGACATTTGCTTCTGTAGAGGAAAGCTATAGCAAGTCTGGACCAGCTATTATATTGTGAAGATATTACACTATCAACAAAGGTCCTCATAGTTCGAACTATGGTATTCCCAGTAGTAACATACGGATGTGGGAGCTGGACCATTCAGAGCCCCTTGCACTGCAAGAATGTCCAATAAATCTGTACTACAGGGAATGAAGCCAAACTGTTCACTGGAGGGTTTGATCATGAGGCTGAAGCTCAAATATTTTGTCCATATCATGAGAAGACTGGATTCCCTAGAGAAGACTCTGATGCTAGCAGAGATTGAAGGCACACAAAGAAGGGAGAGATGGGAAGATGAGGTCACTGAAGAAATGAACATGAACTTGAGGAAGCTCAGCGGGGCAGTGACTGAGAGATGTACCTGACGTGCTGTGGTTCATAGGGCCACAGAGAGTCGGACACAACTAATCAACAACAACCACAAAATCACAAATTGTGATAGTTCAATGAGATAAACTTAATATTAATGTAAAATATTTCTTAAGAAAAAAAGATTTAAAGCACTAAAAGGTACTTTGAGGTAATTGTAGAATCAGTTTACTTTTTGCTAGTTCCTCTGTTGACAGAAACATAGACAAGATATATCTTATCTAAAGTACATAAAAGTTAAAATATACACAGGTATATTATTATATACCGTATTTATCGGCGTATAACACGCACTTTTTCTCCCTGAAAATAGGGGGCAAATGATGTGTGCGTGTTATACGCCGATATTCCCTCCCCCCTCCTCATCCTCAACCCCCCCTCCTCATTCTAAACCCCCCCTCCGCATTCTAAACCTCCCCTCCTCAACCTAAACCCCCCTCCTCAACCTAAACCCCCTAAATACCTCCCCCTCACTTCTGCTCCGGCCTCCGCTCTGCTCCTTGACCCGGCGCGTATGTGACGTCACATGCGCGCCACGTCATTAGCATATACCGGGTGATATTGTCAAGTGCAGTTTCTCAAATATATAGAAATGTTACCCGAATCCCTGTTAGGAACAATAACAAATGTCTGCTGCCAATAAACACTGAATACAATATTTAATATTACAGGCTGTATTTATTAAAAATGTTATAAAATGTGGTGCATGTTATCAAGTCCGGTTCTGCATATGAGCATACTATAAATATGACACCTAAGCGGTCATTTAAAGGAACACAGATTTAGTGGAAATAGTTTTTTTTTAATTTATTAATTTTTATTAGCTAAGTTATTTTATTTTGAAGATTTCAGGTTTACATTCATTACAGTCTTCCCTCACTGAAATGGGGGCTTGGCTCTTTAGCCAAGTATAGGATAGATAAACAGATAGATAGATAGATAGATATGCATTCCCTGCTCCTTCAGAAAATACATGCTAATTCCACACTGTGTTTTCTGGCATGGGTAATTGCACCTGCCCATAACATATATACCAACTGCCCCATCTTGTTCCTCTATATCTGCCTGTGTCCTACACAACTTTATCTGAATTTGTGAGTGCTGTCTTAACAGGTACACAGTGCTCTGCACATGCAAACAGTTTATTATTTGTAAGAAATGTCACTTGCTTTTACTTATTACCTGCAGCAAAAGTTACGGTGTTGGACACAGGCCGAAAGATATACAGCAAGGTGAGTCTGTGGCTGTCTAGGCAGGGCACAGCAGTTGAAGCATTCTGTCTCCTCCAATCATTGTCTGAGGAATGACAACCTCCTCAGTGATATCACGATGATTCTTTTTAACATTATGGTAGGGACTCACTGACAGAGCGGTTAGTCACAGCCAACTTATAGATTTCAATGTTTGCAGCCTATTGGCTACAGCTGTTACACACCCCTGCTCATCACTAATGCAGGGTACTGGAGGATGCCTATAACAAGCATCAGAAGCCCATATAAACACCAAGATATGAGTGAAAATGGCGTGCATTTTTACTTTATTTCCATGCTTTATCTTTATTTTCAGTGACCCATTTAGCTCACAGACCAGAGCCACGTCACTGACATACTGCGGTATGAGATGTCTCTGTCATACGTTCTTCATAAGTTGACTAACATATAGCACTTAAGTTCCTGTTAACTTTAAAAAAAATAACACTTCAATAGTAAAAGGAAGTCTGACACTGTCTTGTGGTTAGTTTGTACAATATATTCCACATCTGAAGACACCTTGTCCAGGAAACCTCTGAATGTGTCTGGCTGCCCGGAGCTCGGGTAATTACTTTATTTTCTGACATATAAGACTTTCCTAGAACAAATCCTTGGAAATATCTCATGTCTCACATTATAACACTGGTAATGTTTGAATAATATAAATAGTTAATGAGTCTTATACATTGAAGCATCTTATATTCTAAAATAATATGGGATCTGAAAGATAAGAAACAACCATATCACTGATAAACATCCTCATAAACTGCAGTAACCATAATCATATATTTACACTTATTTATTTATATCCGTGGCCTTGGCCGTGTCACTTTAAATACATAATATTCACTCTGACGGTAAGAACAAAGATATTGATATTGTTTTTATTTTGGAGGCTTTATGTGAATAATTTCCAGCTTTTACTGATTGTGCCAGAGACGTCTTCCATCTGTTTGTAGTTCTTGTTTCTTGGAAGTGTGAGACAGACTTTCCTTCAATACTCTCCAACAGCACTAAATACTAAGAAATGACTGGGACATTGTGTTAGTGGCAGGATCCATGGGTGTAGCATCCAAAATATAACGAATGTCTCACTGAATGCATCATAATGCCAAATATCAATGGTCACCATGGCCTATATTCACTAAGGGGAATGTGGGTGAGGCCTGGAGCACTTCCTTACAAGGAGCTGCACTCTATTCACTATAACATTACCTGCCCATCTTTAATAGATTAAAAGGAGTTCAGATAGCAGATGCACCTACCTTGCTGTAGCCCCTGGTGCTTTGCACCTGCTGCTCCGACAGTAGCTCTGCCACTTAATGAGAGACTCCCAAGGCTCATGGCTCTCTTAACCCGTCTCTGAAGGAGTGTTGCAATGTTACTCACAAGAAAAAGGACAAAGTAACTCGTCACATTGCAGACACTTTCCAGTGGCAGTGGTGAATTAACTCGTCACATTGCACATACTTTGCAGTGGCAGTGATGCGTTAACTAGTCAATAACAGTTTGTAGAGGGGGGCAGTGCGGGTCAGAGCTGGGGAAGGTGCAGGGGAAATGTAAGGTAGTGCTGGGGCAGGTTAGGGAGGGCGGAAGTTGGGGATAAAAATAAATTAAGTAGAAGTGATTATTTATTCTAATTAAATTGCATGAAATAGTGAAAAAGAATGAGCTGCAGACTACACACCACCATTAGTTAATTTAACGTCGGCACCCGGTATATGCTAATGACGTGGCGCGCATGTGATGTCACGTCATTAGCATATACCGGGTGCCGACGCTGGAAGGAGCGGAGGCCGGAGGAGAAGCTGCAGATGAAGGTAAGTGAGGGGAAAGGGAGAGGGGGAGGTATTTAGAGGGGTAAAGTGAGGAGAGACACAGGGATGTTAGAGAGACACGTGGGGGTTAGAGAGACACGGGGGGGTTAGAGAGACACGGGGGGGTTAGAGAGACACGGGGGGGTTAGAGAGACACAGGGGGGGGGGGGGGGGGGAGAGTGACTCGAGTATAAGCAGAGGGGGCCCTTTTTAGCCTTAAAAAAGGGGCTGAAAAACTTGGCTTATACTCGAGTATATACGGTACTTGTGTCTAATTACTTTATGTACTTTCTTTTATTAAGAAGTGCTTAGAAGCCCTCTTTTTTCTGCTTAACATCACACAAATAGTCCCTGTATGGGTGTGCCCTTTTCAGCTCACGAAGACTAACAAATCAGTGACCATCTCTCAGCAAAATTCTGTAACATGGTCCCTGATAGGCTAGGACACTACACTGCACATCCAGCCTTAAAGAGTGTGTCTGCATATGCTGCAGTGGGTAGACTCATACGGGGACTATTTGTTTAAATTTAGGCAGTAAAACAGAGCTTATAAGCCCTTCTTAATATATTAAAGTACATAAAAGTAAATATATACCCAGGGATATTATATACAGAGTAACACCCAGGAATCGTCCCATTTATAGGCGCCATAATAACCAATCCTAGAGCAGCGTGACCCGATGTACGTTATTTTGTACGATTGCTCTCAGAGTAGGTGACCAGACCTATAGGACAATCCTACTTCAGGTATTGTCCGTTCTCAGATGGAGCGCCTCTAATTTTATTGTTGTGTATACATTGAGGCTGTTGACAGTAAACAGATTTTATTATATACTAAACACAATTACAGAGGAGCAGCTAAAGAATCAACTTTACAGAACAGTTTAGCAATTCTTAGAGACCACACAGAGTTACCATCGTTTGTTTAGGAGACCCCACTCCCTTATTTACAGTATGCTCTTATGAGGAACTAGAGTTATGGGTGGACAGGGAATCTTATATGTTGAGATGTTGCATTCCTTAGTGCAAGAACTTTCAAGAAAATGACATGTTTCACCGGAAATTACGTTTTTATTATATTAAAGCACTTTCTTAGAGAATATTATTTTATTATTTTATGTGCTTATGGGTTACCTGGTGGTCCTGTGGTTAGGATTTGTTGCTTTCACCGCTGCGACCTGAGTTTGATTCCAGTCAGGGAGCCAAGAGGTCCCAACACGCTGAAGCCGAGCAGGGTTGGACCTGATCAGTACTTGGATGGGAGACCACCTAGGAATAAAAGGAGCTGTACGCTGTGCCCACTGGAGAAGGAACTGGCAACCCACTCCAGTATCTCTTCCATGCATACCAAATGGATCAGCATGATGTGTCACAGAAAGTCAGACACGACTGAGCAAAGCAGACACAAGAAGTGCTTATAAGCACTGTTTATACTGCATGCGATCATACAGTCCGTGAATGAGTGCCCTCTGCAGCGTATGCAGACACAGACTCTGTAGGGCTGGATGTGCCGTGTAGTATCTTAGCCTATCAGGGATTACAACTCAGCAGCACATTGCAGAATGTTGGTGAGATGGTCACTGAATGGTTAGTATGAGATATACCACGGCAAGTACAACAGAGTCTATGTCTTTGTGAGCTGCAGAGGGCAGACCCATACAGGGACTATTTGTTTGATTTTAAGAAGTAAAATACAGAGCTTATAAGCATTTCTTAGTAGTATAAAGTACATAGATACACAGGTGAGTGCTATGGCTGTATTATACTGTAGTACAATGGTTTGCTGTGATCGGAACAGTAACTGTGTTAATCCACCTTAAGTGAACACAAAAAAATATCTCCACTCTGATTGGCTTTAAGAGCCAAGCCTCCATAACATTAGCAGTGAGGAAGCGAGAGGGAGGGCTGGAAATAATATAAACATGAAATCTTCAAAATAGATAACTCCATTAAAAAGCTTCAATTTCAAACCCGTAAAAAATATTTCTACATTTTTAATGAGATCTAAATGATGCTTTAGACTAATTTTCACCAAATTTGTGTCCCTTTAATTTACAGCAAAGCAGCCCCTCCCTAAACATTATACTAGAATGCAATCAATTAATGTGTCTGCAATGTTGTTATCAATATAACGAGCGTGCCAAAATAAACAAGTAAATGCTCGAGTGCAGAAAATAACCCTCGAGGCTCGTAGTGTAATCTAATAATAACTTAATTATATGGTACATATGATGACATCATCACTGTTCATAACCAATAAACTGAGGGCAATAAATACCTTCAATTGACAGTAAGAGAACTCAATGTTTATTTGATTGATGGAAATACATCGGACTAGATTCACTAACAATGAACGTGACCGGCCGGGACGGATTTCCTGACAAGTCCCTTCATGGTATTCGCTAATATTATTTTATTTAGATGGTGCCCACGATGCACTTAAAAGAACAGAAATTATCCGACAAATTGTGAATATACTAAACTAGGATTTATCCTGTTATGTTGTTGGGACTATTCCGCCACTGCAGTGCGGCCTCCAACTGCTAGATGGCGCTGACGATATTTTGCAGGCTGCCGATATGTGAGAGAAGTTCTAAGCTTATAATGTTAGCATAACCCTTAAACTAACCCTAACCCCAACTCAAACCCTCATCCTAACCCAAACTCCAACCCTCACCCTAACCCCAACCCTCACCCCGACTCCAACCCTAGAACCTTAACCCGACCCTAACCCCAACCCTAATCCTCACCCTATCCCCAACTCCAACCCTAACCCTCACCCCAACCCTAACCCCAACCCTCACCCTAACCCCAACCCTCACCCCAACCCTCACCCCAACCCTAATCCTCACCCTAACCCCAACTCCAACCCTAACCCTAACAGTTTACCTAAGCCTTGACTCTATGAAATGGCACCGGATTATCGGCAGCGCCATCTGGCGGATGTTCACCGCCACTGCTGCTGCCTTATGCTGCGCTAACATAACAGGACAGGACCCTAAACTATGCTTAGAATTATAGATAATTATTATTATTTTAAGCAATTTTCTTATAGTAGAAATCATGGGAAAAGATATTTTTTAAGTTTACACTAATTGGATACTAATTTAATAGAAGCAAGAAATTAAAGGGATATGGAAGGTATGTAATATCCCTGGGTATCTATTTACTTTTATGTAATTTATTGTATTAAGAAGTGCTTATAAGCTCTGTGCTTACTGCCTCAAATCAAATAAATAGTCCCTGTATGGGTCTGCCCTCTGCAGTGTATGGAGACTCTGTAAGGCTGGATGTGCAGAGTAGTGTCCTAGCCTATCAGGGACCACGTCTCAGCAGCATGTCGCAGAATGTTGCTGAGAGTTGGTCACTAGTTATTATGAGACACAGCACGGCAAGTACAGAAGAGTCTGTGTCTTCATGAGCTGCAGAGGGCAGACCTATACAGGGACTATTTGATTGATTTTAAGAAGTAAAACTGAGCTTATAAGCTCTTCTTAATGAATAAAGTACATAAACATAAATAGATACGCAGGGATATTATATACCTAGTAGCACCCCGGAACCTGTATTTTTTCTTTATGTTTTCGCTCCCTCATCCAATCAGATTATACAATATGGGACGCTATAATCTCATTCGCCGTCCTGCTCTCACATTTCCTCTCTATCCCCGTCCTGCCAGGCTCTGCTCTGTCTTTGTCCATATGACTCTCTATAAATGGCATTAGTCTCCTTGCTTCATTTATAAACACGATTAACATCCTTCCGGGTAATAAAAGCATTTCATGAAACAGCTGCTGGTCGCGGTGCGTCATGGGGACATCAGGTGGGTACAGATGAGACGGGAATATTAATACTCACAATCCTGTCCTGACACCAGCGGGTATGGAAGGAAATCCTAAAAACATTAAAAATAAACATTTTTTGTATATCTTAATTTACAAATATTATAATACAATTTATGGTTACTAATCTGTTACCTTTTGATTTTTTAGAAGAAAATTAACTTTCATTGACTTAGATTCATTAAAAGTATCTGGAAGTTTCCAGGATTATGAAGCATCTGGAGGAGAATCAGTAGTGTATGAAAACAGTTTTTGCATGAAAAAATCCCAAAATAAACATTAATAAACTTACCCTAAAGTTAGCAAAATGTCCTCAGTTTTCAGGCAGTTGATTTTGAGAAGTAACAACCCTGAAAATCCAGGCTAAATTAGCATAAAATTCATAATTAGTTGTGGCCAATCAGAGGCAGGTACAACAATGTATCTGTTTCCCTCACGATAGCTGAGACAAAGCTGCAGCCGCGAGCCTGCTGCTTCCTGAAAATGTACTGCCTTAGGCCTGGGCCTGGGGGGCCACGGCAGAAACACACACCTGGTACGGGTAGACAGGGTTAAAAGAACATAAAAAATTTGCAAATATAATTAAATCTGTAAAAAGTAACAAGTAATAATATACTTATCACAAACTTCCTAGCAATCAGCCTTTCTGATCCTCCTTCTCCTCACTTATATTTGTATCAATATCTAATCCATGCTTATTACTCCCGGAGACAGTACATGCCAAGAGTGATTGTAGAAATCAGAGGGAGGCTGAGAGCAATGTCCAGTATGTCAACTACAATCTACTTCAAATACTCTGAGCATGTGCAAACTCCATGATTAGACTCTAATGTGAAACCAGCCATGAGAATCACAAAGCTGATGGTGATGCTGTATGAAATGCCGTACCCCCTCCCACGCGAGAGGGCGATAAAAATGTATAGGATCAGGTGCAAGCGCCATAATGTATGCCCAGAGGAGTCATCACCCAGTAAATGGCCTCAGCGCTTATTGGTCCGGCTAATTACAACATGAAAAGAATGGCAAGGGTTAAACCTTCAATTTTTCCTGCTACATACTTTAAATGGATCTTTTTTGTTTGTTTGTTTATTTGTTGTTTATCTGTCACCTGCATTTACTTTTTAGCAAAATATTTGCTTTGACTGGCTGTGTATACGGAATTAAAGAGACAGTACATTCTGTAATGCTGTTCAGCAGAGCTACCACTGGTGCAGGTGGTGCAATGCACTGGGGCTTTCTTCTAATTTGTCATTTCCGTTGTATATTATATATATATGTATATTATTATTCTTTACTTGTTACATGCCAACATTTTCTGTACTGTTATACAGGGGTAAAAGCAAAAACAATATTAACAAATTGCAAAAGAATGGATATGTATATACAGTATATATATATATATATATATATATATATATATATATATATATATATATATATATATATATATACAAGTATACTCCATTTAATGCTGTAGCTGCGTTCCTGGAAGACCTAGATCTAATTGAAACAGTGTTATACGGGGTCATTTTAACATAGGGTAGATAAGGAGAGGGGAACTCACGACCAAGAAGTTAACTTAGATTTTAAGTTACTGTATTTTTATATTAACGTGAATAGAATATATATATATATATATATATATATACACATACACATACTGTATGTACACAAACTATATTTCTGTATGTATATACATATATATCGGACCTTTCCTCTGGTGACATGCTGTGGTGCGCTTCCCAATGAATCAGAGCGTTAATCGGGTCATATGGGTTATATGAAATCAGGGTTAATCAAGGCAACCTGTATATATATGTCTGCATGTCACTGAGATGGGCCATATATATATATATATATATATATATATAAATATATATATATATAAACACGCATAAACTGATTCGATATATAGAAAGGGTAAAGGAGGAGCTGGGGAGGGGCATGGGGGCACACAAACCTGAATGGCCTAGGGCAGAATAAACCCTAAATACGCCCGTGCATCACATTATTGGGATGTAATTACTGATAAGCTTTCCTCATTGTCTTTTGTAGGGTTCCCTCCAGACAGATAGCCCCTACACCACTGACCACCACACCGGCGTCCCGTCCCAGAGCCCCCCAGCTGCCATCTGATTTACAGCCGACTATTTCGGAAGGTGAGTTTTGCTTGGGTGGGTTCTGCAGGTGCACCCAGTGCAATGCGCCAGTGCCTGGCTCGGGGGGGGGGGGGGGGGTCGGGGGTCGACAGTACTGTTCTCCTGCCCCCCTGCCCTCTCCGCTCCATAGCACTCACCACCTCTGGCGCTTATTTTGCTCCCATGTCTGCCTGCGCCATCTGGTCAGGGCAGGGAATCCAGAGTGATGTCACACGTTAAGTAACTCGGGATTCCTTGCACCGGCAACAAGAGGCTTGGGAGCAAAATAAACGCCGAAGGTGGTGAGTCCAAGGGAGCGTGGGGGGTGGGGGCAGGAGGGACTGGGGTAGTAGGGGGTAAGAGGGGAAGGGGTTGCAGGGAGCCAGACAGCACTGGGTAGAAAAAGAAAATAAATATATTTTATATATATATACAGTGGATATAAAAAGTCTACACACCCCTGTTAAAATGTCAGGTTTTTTGTACTGTAAATAAATGAGACAAAGATAAATCATTTCAGAACTTTTTCCACCTTTAATGTGAGCTATAAACTGTACAACTCAATTGAAAAACAAACTGAAATCTTTTAGCTAGAGGGAAGAAAAAATATAAAAATAACATAATATGGTTGCATAAGTCTGCACACCCTTTAACTAATACTTTGTTGAAGCACCTTGTGATTTTATTACAACACTCAGTCTTTTTGGGTATGAGTCTATCAGCATGGCACATTTTGACTTGGCAAGATTTGCCCACTCTTCTTTGCAAAAACACTCCAAATCTGTCAGATTGCGAGGGCATCTCCTGGGCACAGCCCTCTTCAGATCACCCCACAGATTTTCAATCGGATTCAGGTCTGGGCTCTGGCTGGGCCATTCCAAAACTTTAATCTTCTTCTGGTGAAGCCATTCCTTTGTTGATTTGGATGTATGCTTTGGGTCGTTGTCATGCTGAAAGATGAAGTTCCTCTTCATGTTCAGCTTTCTAGCAGAAGCCTGAAGGTTTTGTGCCAATATTGACTGGTATTTGGAACTGTTCATAATTCCCTCTTTCTTAACTAAAGCCCCAGTTCCAGCTGAAGAAAAACAGCCCCAAAGCATGATGCTGCCACCACCATGCTTCGCTGTGGGTATGGTGTTCTTTTGGTGATGTGCAGTGTTGTTTTTGCGCCAAACATATCTTTTGGAATTATGGCCAAAAAGTTCAACCTTGGTTTCATCAGACCATAACAGCTTTTCCCACATGCTTTTGGGAGACTTCAGATGTGTTTTTACAAAATGTAGCCTGGCTTGGATGTTTTTCTTCATAAGAAAAGGCTTTCGCCTTGCCACTCTACCCCATGGCCCAGACATATGAAGAATACGGGAGATTGTTGTCACATGTACCACACAGCCAGTACTTGCCAGATATTCCTGCAGCTCCTTTAATGTTGCTGTAGGCCTCTTGGTAGCCTCCCAGACCAGTTTTCTTCTCTTCTTTTCATCAATTTTGGAGGGAGCTCCAGTTCTTGGTAATGTCACTGTTGTGCCATATTTTCTCCACTTGATGATGATGTCTTCACTGTGTTCCATGGTATATCTAATGCCTTGGAAATTCTTCTGTACCCTTCTCCTGACTGATACCTTTTAACAATGACATCCCTCTGATGCTTTGGAAGCTCTCTGTGGACCATGGCTTTTGCTGTGGGATGCGACTAAGAAAATTTCAGGAAAGACCAACTAGAGCAGCTGAACTTTATTTGGAGTTAATCAGAGGCACTTTAAATGATGGCAGGTGTATGCTGACTCCTATTTAACACGATTTGGAATGTGATTGCTTAATTCTGAACCCAGCTACATTCCCAGTTATAAGAGGGTGTGCAGACTTATGCAACCACATTATTTTTTTTAATTTTTTTTTTCTTCCCTCCACCTAAAAGATTTCAGTTTGTTTTTCAATCGAGTTGTACAGTTTATAGGTCACATTAAAGGTGGAAAAAGTTCTGAAATTATTTATCTTTGTCTAATTTTTTTACAGCAGAGAAACCTGACATTTTAACAGGGGTGTGTAGACTTTTTCTATTCACTGTATATATATATATATATTCTATTTTATAGTAAATAAAAAATACATCTGTGTTCACATTTTAATGTCTAAAACAAGTTTAATGTGCCCACAAATGCCTCGCTCTTCAATCCATAGCCATTATCAAACATGGCTTCCTTTAAGTTTATGCATGCTGTATTACACAGCTTTAGTGCAAAGCCAAGGTTGGATTAATCACAAGCTGAGTATCCTATCCATGTACAACTGTTTCAAGCTATTTTATATATATTTCTATTTTTCTGTCCTTACAATAAACTTATATTAAAGTTTAAAATTGTATCTGGCAATCATGTACCAAATCCTGATATCTTTTTTTTAATGGTGGATCATTGTCAATAATTGCTTTTTAGGTAGATACCGATTAACTTTAGGGTAGGATCCTCTTCACCCTCCAATTATCTGACGTATAAAACAGTAAACTTCAGTTTTAAAAGATATTCAATTTTTTCTAATATTGGTTTTAATTCTATTAAATAAAGAAATTAAACGCTATTATTTCTTAATTATTATCAAATTACAAAAATATTACCTATTACATTTTTTTTATTCTAGGCAGATTATAAAGGTTGTTATAAAGTCTAGGTATTCATATGAAGCAGAAGCAATGTATATATATCCCCTTCTGGATCTCTACCCTGTCGTGGTGAAGGGGCTTGTGCACCTCAATGAAGCTGTGAGCTATACCATGTAGGGTGGCCCAAGAGGGGCAGGTCATATCAGAGAGGTCAGACAAACTGCAGTCCACTGGAGAAGGAACTGGCAACCCACTCTAGTATCTTTGCCAGGAAAACCATATGGATAAGTACAACCAGAAACACAGACAGATGTGCCTGTGATGCTGCGTTCATATGGTCACTGAGAATCGGATATGACTGAAGAACTTAACAACACTATATACAGTGTGTATATATATAAGATCAGTTTGCAGTACTCAGCGCTGTACATGGGAGTGTCCACATACCCTGCACATTACCTCAGTCTCAGTGACTCACCTTTTATGACACCACAACTATAAAATGATAACTTCAAATCGCACGCCATGTTTACAGTGCACACCTAATGTAAATATTGTTACAAATCTGTGTAAAGTGTTTTACTAAAAGATTAGAGATCAGCAATAAAGTTCCATAAAGTCCCATATTTACCATTAACAGGCACATTGTTTTTAGAGAATTAAAAAAAAATGTAATCTATCAATTTTTTATTATTATGTATAATTTAGAATAATAATTTAGAATAATACAGGATGGAAGATATAGAAGGCTTCTGAATGTTAATACGTATATATTATCCCTATGTATCTATTTACTTATAAGCTTTGGTGTTACTGCCTAAAATCAAACAAATAGTCCCTGTATGGGTCTGCCCTCTGCACTCTGTAGGGATGGATGCGCAGTGTAATGTCCTAGCCTATCAGGGTCCTTGTTGCTGACAGATAGTCAGTATGAGACACAGCATAGCAAGTGCAGCAGAGTACTTGTCTTCATAGGTTGCAGGGGGCAGACCCATACAGGGACTATTTGTTTAATTTTAGGCAGCACAGCAAGTACTACTGTCAGTGTATTCATGAGCTGCAGAGGGTAGACCCATACAGGGACTATTTGTTTAATTTTAGGCAGCCCAGCAAGTACTACTGTCAGTGTATTCATGAGCTGCAGTGTGCAGACCCATACAGGGACTATTTGTTTTATTTTAGGCAGTAAATACAGAGCTTATAAGCACTTCTTAATGACATAAAGTACATAAAAGTAAATAAACACCCAGGGATATTATATACCGGGTAACATCAAGATCTTTTTAACTATTTCAATAACCACCTTTGTTTACTTTGTTTTTTTTGAACATTACAGAACGGCATTACATCATTTCTCATAATTAACCATTTGTTTTCCACCTTTATATGTCTGTATGCAGTGAATATTCTGTCTGTACGTGACATATTGTAACATTATATATATATATATATATATATATATATATATATATATCCCCAGCAGTGCTGTGCAATACTCTGCAGCCCAATCTGTGCAGCCAGGAGTTATTTGTGCTCATTTTATTTTGTCCACATACCCCATTCAGTATTGAGATGCAAATTGTGGGGGAGCTTATGGGGGGTATGAGGTACCTTGCAGCCAATAGCAGCCCCGGACCCCCTTTGTCCCCTCTGCTGATCTCTCTCTCTCTCTCTCTCTCTCTCTCTCTCTCTCTCTCTCTCTCTCTCTCGCATCTGATGCCATCAGAGCACCTTCTCATGAAGACGCAGTTGTGAGCGCGCACTGTAAGTGTTGCAACATCTCAGCGTCTTACTCTTTTTTTTTAAGTTTCTTTTCTCTTTTTTTCTCTTCCTCTGTCTCTCTTTTCACTGAATTTCCGCCATCTCATTTGCAGTCCAGTGTGGTAAAAAAAAAACAACTAAAAACAGTCACACAATGATTGAAGACTGACACTGGGACCTGAGAAGATCAAGGCTGTGGATTTAATCGTTTTGGGCTAAAAAAATGACATTTTGGGACAGAAGAAATCTTACAGTGTAGAGACGCCGGGACATGTAAAGTCGCATTGGAGTTTTATGGCTGCTCAGTTATGTTCTGATTAAAGGTCTGTCTTGGCTGGCAGGGTTGGGCTCAGACTTCAGACTTGCCTCCTTTATGCAAAGCGAGGAGAGCTTGGAGGAGTGTGTGTTGGAAGCAAATGCTCCGACGGGCTCTGACCATGAGGACTCTCCGCAGGTCCAAATTCATGAGTTCGCCCAGCCTCAGTGACTTGGGCAAGAGAGAGCAGGCAGCCTTGGATGAGCGGGGGACGCAGCAAAAACGGGCCGGGTCCAACGCCACATGGAACAGGTAAGGCGCCGCAGAAGGTATTGTGTCATCCGGCTTTATCTTCATACAGGGCATTTATGTAGCGCCAATTGTATGTATATATATATATATATATATATATATATATATATATATATATATATATATATATATATATATATATATATATATATATATATATATATATATATATATATATATATATATACATATATATATATAAATACACACACACATATATATATATACTCACAAACACACATATATATATACTCACAAACATATATTAACAGCACAATTAGACCTACATAAATGCCCTGTGTCTTATATATACTGCTTCAGTATCGCTTCTGACTTGATAAAGAGAGGTGCACCTCTTGAAAGCTTGTCCGTATAACTAATATGTTTGTCCAAAAAGAGGTATCACTATGTACTGCAATATTCTGATTATTCATATATATATAAATATGAAGAGTGTGGTAGAGTGTCCACTATTATGTGTGCCCAATAAAAAAGGTATCACTATATATAGCAATACTAGATTATTCATCTATATAGACTCACAACTAGCTCATATATATATACATATAAAACAATAATTTAATACATGGTGGCCAAAAGAGCGATAGAAGCCTCCTCTGTACAGTAGTACAGTAAATAAATAGTACATCTGTGATCACATTTGAATGTCTAAAACAAGTTAAAAACCTGCTCCCAGCTCAGAATTCTGAGAAATACAGTTATTACAGTGCACTCTGGGAAGCCGAGCAAGGACATGCAAATGTGCCCACAAAGGCTTTGCTCTTGTAATCTAGTACCATTTTAAACTTGGCTTCCTTTAAGCATATGTCTGTTGTATTATACAAGTTTGAGCAAAGGACAGGATGGATTATACACAAGCTAGAAATCCTACCCACTTACAGCTCTTTTAAGGTTGCTGCCTCTCATCGGATTGGGGCTGGTTCCTAGCTTGTGCAGTAGATTTTGGATCTATCCTGTTATGTGCACGCAAGCCTCTTGGTGCCGTGCTCGGGTCCCCATGTACTCCCCTAACTCTAACCCCCTACACCCCTTGTCAGCCCTAACCCTAACCCCCTACCGCAGTTACCAACCTTAACCCTAAACCTAACCCCCTAAGACCCTAACCCCCTACACCTCTTGTCGGCCATAAACCTATCCCCCTACAGCAGTTACTGACCCTAACCCTAAACCTAACCCCCTAAGACCCTAACCCCCTACACCTCTTGTCGGCCCTAACTCTATCCACCTACAGCAGTTACTGACCCTAACCCTAAACCTAACTCCCTAAGACCCTAACCCTCTACACCCCTTGCTGGGCCTAACCCAAACCCCCTCCACCAGTTAGCGACCCTAAACCTAACCCCTCTAAACCTAAGCCGAAAAACCCCTAACCACTTACCGGCGCATCTAGACGTTGGCGGCGCGCTTCCAGTTGCAAGCACATAACAGGATAGAACCTAGATTTTGTATATAATAAGAGGTTAGACACAAAGGGGTATTTACTAGTAATAATGTTCCAAGTGGTAGGGACAAAGATTAGTTGGATTTCAGTATGCATAAGGCTACCATAGAAAATGATTAAACCAAGTGTGATTTAGATAAAATAGACAGACGGGATGGGCCTCTTCTGAATTGCCATCATATCTATATTTCAGGCCGCTTCTCTCTTCATCAGTGTCATTGTATTGATGGTCCCTTATATGAGATTTTTGATATCTGACAGTGTATCCCTCACCCACTCCCCTTTTAGACATAGTATTTCTGTACTCCCCTCCCTTGGCATTACATCGCAGCCCTTTCTTCCCCTTTCCATTGAATAATATGAACCCTCTGTGATTTTGTAGTGAATTATAGGACCACGGCTCGTCATCCTGAAAGTCAGTTGTTGAGGGTCTCAGATCCCCTATAAATGTGTGAATTATAATCCCCACGACCCCCTGGTAATGATCAGGACACCGTGATATTCTGCATATTTAAAGGGCCATGCACATATTGCTGCGTGTGCCAGAGGGCATTTATAGATATGCCGCAGGGGGCTTTATTATCTCACAATAAATTGATTCACTGCTCTGGCTTGTGCCTATGAGGCGATGTCTTGTGCCTATGATGCAATGAGAAGTAATATAAACATGAGTCATACTTATCTGCCGATGACACCTATATACTACATTATATTCTGTGTACTTCCAGGAAGTGGCTAGGAAGCTGAAATACATATTATTATTTTCATGCAAATATTTGTCTGTCACCTGCCCCCGGAATGTCACTGCTGATACAGTGTAACTCGTATAGTAACATGTGTCACACCCCTGCCCTGGGGCACCGTGTGTGTGTGTGACTGTGTGCATGTAAATATACACATTAGGACATGATCATCAGTCCAGATATTACTCATGAGATAGGATGTATAGGTACATAAAATGCAGGTCCAAGAGTAGTGGATGTGTGGAGCAGCCTTCCAGCAGGAGGGGTAGGAACAAACACATGGAGTTCAATAATGCCTGACCTTTCCTGTTGGCTGGCCGTAAGCAGTGGCTGCCTTCGGCCACTAGGTGGCGCGGCTGCTTGTTCAGTGAATTTCTTAGGTTTTAGTGTTAGGGTTAAGCTTTACACTAACAAGAAATTCACACACATCCAGCCGCGCCACCTAGTGGCCAATGGCCGCCGCTGCATGCGGCCAGCAAATAGGAAAGATCCAAAGGAAACATTAAATATGCAGCCCCATAATTACATTAGGTTGTTTTGAAGACTGCAATAAATAATAATAGTAATGCTTTAGTGTGATTTGCCATCTTTGTTTGGGAGAGATCTTTAATGCAGAGAATGGAGCTGGAAACATGTAGTATGATAAAGCTGTGTGGAAATGAATAGATCAGGCGTGTTCAGACCCTACTGACTGCTGACTTTTCCTTTTCACATGACATTTCATGGAAGATATTATATTTAGAGCCCAGGGGGTAATAACTGGCAATGACCTCCCATTAATACAAAGATATCACCATGAATCTAATAGGCTGATTACCTTTAATTACAACTTACCGTTAATTACAAATTCAATATACGTTTACTTAAGGAAATTTTTATTTTTGTTATTACATTCAATTGATAAAGTACTTTTATAACTATTGGTTTTTATTTATATCATAAATTGGAACCTCCTCTGTGCCATTTAAGGAAACGCCCTGGCAACAGAGCTTACAATCTAGAGACAGAATAGGATGGGCATGAATAAACATACATCATTAAATGACCATTGCAGTTTGAGAAAAACGTCACATGTTTGTGTGTAACATTAGCAGCTGTATAAGCATAAATGCATTAAAAAATCTTCAATTTGACAAACTCTGCTTGGGTCATGAACTCTTTTATTTTTGATAACTAAGCTGCCTGTAGCCTAAGGGGGAGGTTTATCCTACTTACAAATTCCATATTGTGGTGGCAATCTTATCTGAGTTCTCAGTTCCTTCCATTCCTACCATGTGCCAAATGCTGTTAGAAACGGAGGCAAAATGTGTATAAATTACCAGTTGTGTCCGGCCAATCAGAAGCTGTACAGAGGTATTGGGCCACTCCAGTGTGAAGAAGTCGATCAACTCCAAAGAATTCATGAGTCTGTAGTGTTTGCCAATATGGTCAGTTATCCAGCATTGCCCATTTCCATGTCCTGTATCTACCCCCATACCCTACACCTGTTACTAAAGTTCCTAAAGTTACCCTTAGCACTAACACTAGCTCCAGTGATACTTTTATAACAAACGCAGCACCCGTCCAAACTCCAAAACTAACCTGAGCACAAAAGCCCACTGGACCAAAAAACTCATTACAGTACCTCATTGTCCTGCACATGCTCCGACTGATTTTAGGAATTGCTCTTGGCCTCAAAATAATGTGTAGAATTGCCATTTCATTCAGTGTGAGCATGTACAACCCCCCCCCCCCCCCCCCCCCTCAGGATAGGACCATATCTGGGTACTGTTTCAGCAGGTACTCTTTTTTTACACTAATTATTAAATGCCTTAACAAATATTTGAAACTGCACTGTCCTGTCTCAGACATTGTTGGTGCAGCAGATGCAAAGCACTGGGTCACACAACAGGATATGGGCCCTCTTTGAAGGGTGATTTTAATTTATTAGGGGAGATGGCCGATAACTAGTTTTATAGAAAGGTGATCTAATCCCTCTAATGATGATCTGATCTATCGGCTTTTCCTTGAACCCCACTGGTACCTACCTATAGAGTAGTTGTAAAATTATTTTGCACTGGGGCCCTCCATTCACTAGCTCTGCCACTGTTCAGATCAGATCCCCTTTGGTCTTATCATTGGAAGGTTTCCCGGGTCACTGTGCAGGAGCTGGCGCTGCTTCTTGTACCAGAGGAACAACCTCAACCACAAGTTCTGTAACAACGAGACCTCATTGCACCGCGAGCCGGCGCTTGTGGGCCTAACAGATTCATCACATTTTACATGTTGGGTACAAATATGGAAGTGTAGTCTCTATATATTCATTATATATATTTGTTATGTAGTATATATTTATTCAAACTCTGATTATTCATCTCTCTCTCTCTCTCTCTCTCTCTCTCTCTCTATATATATATATATATATATATATATATTTATATATATATATATATATATATATATATATATATATACAATATATACTATATACTATACTTTTGTGTAGTCTATATATTTTCATTTTATATATATTTTTTGTAGTTTATATATATATTCATTATAAATATTATTTTGTGTAGTATATATATATATAAATTGTAGTATATTTATATTTATTATATATATATTTTTGAGTAGTATTTTCTGCCCCTCCACTCACTTTGAGCATCCCAGAATGTGACTGATGATACAAATACAAATTCTGTCCTCCTAGATACATTCAAATGAAATTTCCATGTTGTGTATATATATATATATATATATATATATATATATATATATATGTATATAATATATATATATATATATATATATATATATATCTACAGTGTATACACACATATATTTTACTGTTATCATTGTAAACCCATCTCTCTCTCTCTCTCTCTCTCTCTCTCTATATATATATATATATATATATATATATATATATATATATATATATATATATATATGAGAGAGAGAGATGGGTTTAAAAAAATCAACAATAAAATATATGCATGTATATATATATATAGATAATTTAATTTATGGTGGGAAAAAGAGTGATAGAAACCTCCACTGTACAATAGTACATTTGTGTTCACATTTGAATGTCTAAAATAAGTTAAAAAAACAACTTATTTCCTACTCAGATTTCTGAGAGATACTGTTGCTAGGCTGCATTATGGGAGCCTGGGCAAGGACATGCAAATGTGCCCACAAAGGCTTCACTTTTGTAATCCAATACCATTTTAAACCTGGCTTCCTTTAAGCATATGCCTGCTGTATTACACAGCTTTAGGCGAAGTTCAGGATGAATAATGCCTAAACCAGGAAACCTACCCATATACAGCTGTTTTAAGGTTATTGCCTCTCATCAGCGTGGTCTGTGTATAACATCTGTCAGCCACTGCCCGTCTGAGCTCCATCAAGCTCATTAATATAATATTAATATATTACTTTTTTGTATGAAATCATGCTCCTGTGGGGTCTATTTAATTTAATAAAATATAATAAAATAATAATCTGGTTGGGTGTCTGAGTAGAGTCTCAGATAACGCCCGCCATACAAGCAACGTCCTTCATATACCCAGGACCCCAAAAAACGCAGCGCTGTCGGACATTTCCCAAGAGCCCGATCCCCGCACTTTGAGGAATGTCCCAGGCTCCTTCTCTTGATGATTCAGCTGAATTTACAGATTTACCAGTTAATCCACTTGAGTGGGAGACTGTTTTCTTAAGATTGTTACATATAGGAGAATAAGTCAGACTGGGCTGTTCTGGGGCTGACCCCCCCAGCAAGAACAGCTGCCCCCCCCCCACAAGATCACCTGCCCCCCCCAAGATCAGCTGCCCCTCACCCCCCCAAGATCTGCTGCCCCCCCCAAGATCAGCTGCCCCCCCAAGATCAGCTGCCCCCCCCAAGATCAGCTGCTCCCCCCCCCCCCAAGATCAGCTGCCCCCCCCCAAGATCAGCTGCCCCACACCCCCCAAGATCAGCTGCCCCTCACCCCCCAACTGTACATAAATAGCATAAGAATAAAAAACAAGCAGCTGGCATTTTAACCCATTACTGTTCAGAAGTTGTAACTATCTACATATTAACAATGGGCCAGATTGTCTAAGATGCTCAGAGACTGTGTGAGGGTTTTCTACAGAACCGTTAAAAGGATATTACTCTGTATACACAGTGGGGGGAAAAGTATTTGATCCCCTGCTGATTTTGAACTTTTGTCCACTGACAAAGAAGTGATCCGTCTATAATATAATGGCCGGTGTATTTTACCAGTGAGAGACAGAATAACAAAAAAAGAAAAACGCACGTCAAAAAAGTTATAAATTGATTTGCAGGTCAGTGAGGGAAATAAGTATTTGATCCCCTATCAATCAGCAAGATTTCTGGCTCCCAGGTGTCTTTTATACAGGTAATGAGCTGGGATTAGGAGCACTCTGTTACCGGGAGTGCTCCTAATCTCAGCTTGTTACCTGTATAAAAGACACCTGTCCACAGAAGCAATCAATGAGATTCCAAACTTTCCACCATGGCCAAGACCAAAGAGCTGCCCAAGGATGTCAGGGACAAGATTGTAGATCTACACAAGGCTGGAATGGGCTTACAAGACCATCGCCAAGCAGCTTGGGGAAAAGGTGACAACAGTTGGTGCGATTATTCACAAATGGAAGAAACACAAAATAACTGCCAGTCTCCCTCGGTCTGATGCCCCATGCAAGATCTCACCTCGTGGAGTTTCAATGATCATGAGAACGGTGAGGAATCAGACAGAACTACACGGGAGGATCTTGTTAATGATCTCAAGGCGGCCGGGACCATAGTCACCAAGAAAACAATTGGTAACACTACGCCGTGAAGAACTGAAATCCTGCAGAGCCCGCAAGGTCCCCCTGCTCAGGAAAGCCCATGTACAGACCCATCTGAAGATTGCCAATGACCATCTGAATGATTCAGAGGAGAACTGGGTGAAAGTGTTGTGGTCAAAGGAGACCAAAATCGAGCTCTTTGGCATCAACTCAACTCGCCATGTTTGGAGGAGGAGGAGGAATGCTGCCTGTAACCCCAAGAACACCATCCCCACCGTCAAACATGGAGGTGGAAACATTATGCTTTGGGGTGGGGGGGTTCTGCCAAAGTGACAGCACAACTGCACCGCATCAAAGGGACGATGGACGGGGCCATGTACCATCAAATCTTGGATGAGAACCTCCTTCCCTCAGCAAGGGCATTGAAAATGGGTCGTGGATGGGTATTCCAGCATGACAATGACCCAAAATACACAGCCAAGGCAACAAAGGAGTGGCTCAAGAAGAAGCACATTAAGGTCCTGGAGTGGCCTAGCCAGTCTCCAGACCTTAATCCCATAGAAAATCTGTGGAGGGAGCTGAAGGTTGAAGTTGCCAAACATCAGCCTCAAAACCTTAATGACTTGGAGAGGATCTACAAAGAGGAGTGGGACAAAATCCCTCCTGAGATGTGTGCAAACCTGGTGGCCAACTACAAGAAACGTCTGACCTCTGTGATTGCCAACAAGGGTTTTGCCACCAAGTACTAAGGCGAAGGGGTCAAATACTTATTTCGCTCATTGACCTGCAAATCAATTTATAACTTTTTCTTATTATTTTTTTTTGTTATTCTGTCTATCACTGGTAAAATACACTGATCATTAAAATTATAGACGGATCATTTCTTTGTAAGTGGACAAATGTTCAAAATCAGCGGGGGGTCAAATACTTTTTCCCCTCACTGTAATACCCCTGAGTATCTATTTACTTTTATGTATTTTATTTTATTAAGAGATGCTTATAAGCTCTGTCTTTACTGCCTAAACTCAAATAGTCCCTGTAGCTCATGAAGACACAGACTCTGCTGTAGTTGCTGTGTCTCTTACTAACCAATCAGTGACCATCTCTCAGCAACATTGTACATTTGCGAGTTTTCAATCTTGCACGGCTCTTTGGACACCGGATTGTAAGTTCAAACACAGGACCCTCCATCCTTTGCAACGTGTTAATACTGCTGTCGTTTTGCCTTGATTGTAACGCATGTACTGCGCTACGGGATATGTTGGCGCATTACAAATAAACAATAATAATAACATGCTGGTGAGACGTGTTCACTGATAGGCTAGGACACTACACTGCACATCCATCCCTACAGAGTATGTGTCTGCAGCAGGCATACCCATTCAGGGACTATTTGTTTGATTTTAGGTAGGCTGCATGTGGTGTGTAGTGTCCTAGCCTATCAGGGACAATGTCTTAGCAGCACATTGCAGAATGTTCATGAATTTGTTTTGTAATATTTAAAAATAAAACCCTCTCTAGATAAGAAGCCGGGCGTTTTTATTTTATTTGGCAGTCAGGACGCGCAGAGCGGCGGCATCACAGCGACTCCGTTATGTACACCTTGGATATAACAAAGAGCCGGACTCATCAGAGTAATAAGTAACTGCAGTCAGTATAAAGCTGTGTGTCTGTGTGTAGCTGCCGGTGTTTGTAACATACAAAATAATATAATTTACAGAGTTACAAAATAGGTCCATTATAGTTCTGTAGTATTTTTTTTTTTTACGTTGTTCAGTCAGGTCTAACTCTCTATGACCCTATGGACCGTAGCACTCCGGGCGCATCTGTCAGATTCCCTCTGAGCTCTCTCAATCATTTCTTCAGTGACCTCATCGATCCATCTCCCTTCTGCCGTCCCCTTCTTCATGTGCCTTCAATGTCTCTCAGCATCAGAGTCTTCTCTAGGGAATCCTGTCTTCTGATGATATGGACAAAATATCTGAGCATCAACCTCATGATCAAACCTTCCAGTGAACAGTTTGGCTATATTTCCTGTAGTATTGGATCTTCTTGCAGACCAAGGGACTCAAAGCAGTTTTCTCCAACACTACAATTCTACGGCACTCAGATTTCTTTATGGTCCGGCTCCCACATCCGTATGTTACTACTGGGAATACCAGACATCTAACTATGCGGACCTTTGTTGGTAGTGTAATATCTTTACTTTTTACAAGCTTGTCCAGACTTGCCATAGCTTTACTTTCCAGAAGCAAATGTATTTTAATTTCATGGCTCCAGTCACCATCTACAGAGATCTGGGATCGCAGGAAAATAAAATCTGTCACTGCCTCCACTTCTTCCTCGTCTATTTGCCAGGAAGTGAGATTGCTGTTTGCCATGATCTTCGTCTTTATAACATTGAGCAGCAGGCCGGCTTTTGCACTCTATTCTTTTCCCTCACCAATAAGTCCTTTAGTTCCTCTTCACTTTCACCCATCAGAGTAGTATCATCGGCGTATCTGAGATTGTTGATATTTCTTCCAGCGATATCGACTCGGCTTTGGATTAGTCCAGCCTTGCGCATGATGTACTCTGTGTATAAGATGAATAAATAAGGTGACAATATACATCCTTGCCGCACGCATTTCCCAATCTTGGACCATTCTGGAGTATACAGAAGGAGAATTGCAGAAAAGATAGAGCATGAAGTAGAGCCATCTGTATTATCTTACTGGGAAGATATATATGGAATTATATATATATATATATATATATATATATATATATATATATATATATATATATAATTTCATCACGTAAGGGAACATTGCACAGAATAGGACTATCCGACCATAACAAGAGGACCAGCACCATACTGAGTGAGGTAAAGGGCAATGGTCATGCTAGATTAGGACAAGCGGCTCTGATCTATTATCACTTGCTGTATTTATGTGACATTTTCCTATTGGATTTCTCAGACTTGGGTGAGAGCCAATATCTGTATCTCAAGCACCATAACAAGTATGTTGTGAGCTAAGGGTCACTCTCACTCTATAGCATGTAGGGTCATAGCAGGTCATAGCCTAGAGGTCAGAAAAATCTTGGTCCACTGGAGAGGGAAGTGGCAACCCAGGTCCATTGGGACACAGAGAGTCGGACACAACTGAACATTTAAACAACAACCACAACTCCCATGGTGTAACATAATTCAGTTTAACCCATTGATCAGTATTTAGTATGTTACAATAAACTGCTTTCTAATACACGAGAACACTTAGAAATATTTCAGTTGGCATGTAAGAGCGTGCTCCATGTCCTAAACATGTCATGGCCGCCCTGTCTCCTCAAACGTAGAGCAGTAACAGGTAAAATACATACTCTCCCTATCTCTGAGATGTGTATTCAAAAGGAAATGGAAGTTCTGTGGATGTTACTAGGTATATTTTTTATTTTATGTACTATACTTCATTAAGAAGTGCATATAAGCTCTGTTTTTACTGTCTGAAATGAAGCAAATAGTCCCTGTATGAGTCTTCCCTCTGCAGCATATGCAGACATAGACTCTGTAGGGATGGGTGTGCAGTGTAGCGTCCTAGCCTATCAGGGACCACATCTCAGCAACAGAATGTTACTGAGGGATGGCCACTGATTGGTTAGTATGAGACACTACACAGCAAGTACATAAGAATCTGTGTCTTTGTGAGCTGCATGGGGCAGACCCATACAGAGACTATTTGTTTTATTTTAGGCAGTAAAAACAGAGCTTATAAGCCTTTCTTAATAAAATAAAGTACATAAAAGTAAATAGATACTTAGGGATATTATATACCTAATAACATCCAGGAACCTTCCGTATCCCTTTAAGGTTCTCTAGGTACACGCTTTCATATACAGACAATTTACTTGCAATTTCCCTTTAAATATTAAAAGATTAAAAACTAAACTTCCAGACCCGGCGCTGAGTCCCACGGACCCTTACACGGTGACCCGGTTTATTCACTGGAAGAATCTGAAGTATTTTAATCCGTTGGTTCTAAAGGTCCCGCTCAGGGCTGGCAATTAGGGATAAAAAGTACCCGCGTCATCCAGAGTAATACAGAGAAGTCAGGGTATCGGGCACTGAGCGTATACATGTATAAAGCAGTGGTGCAGCAGGTGCAAAGCACTGGGGCCCACAACAGGTAGGGGCCCACTGCTACAGCCAGGAGGAGGAATACTAAGGTATTACACGATGATGACAGATAATTACTTTATAGAAAGGTGACCTGATCATCTTCATATCATTTTTATTTTTTTATTGACCCCTAAAGGGTACATAGGGAAGCTGCAGGGGCCCCTAAAAATTATTTTGCACCAATAACTAGCTCTGTTATTGGTATAAAGTGTGGGGTCGGGGGGTCTTTAATTTTGACACTACAAGCCGACTATAATCCTAAGTAGCACAAAGCAGCTATTTAATATGCACGAGGAGCTCATTTGCATATAAATCAAGCAATTATGGCATGGAATTTCCCAGGACTGATTCAATTTAGAAAAAATATCGATAACACAACATAGAGCCAGTTTTTCATGCTCTTTAAGAATAACCTAAAAAACAACCTGGCTTTGGGGTGACAGAGTCCCCTTAAGCAATCTATTAGTAATTATACTACAGTAACTAATCTCTCCAGATACATCCAGGTACCAGATTGTGGTAATAAATACCAGCTACAGCAAAACGGTCTCTATTAGGGTTTTTCTTGTCCTCTAAAAGGACTTATTTTTGACCCAGTAATTAAGTCCCCCCACCAGCAGGTTTAACCACTGACAAGCTTTACATCTACAGCCCAGTTTTACATCTTACACGTGTTGTCTATTTCTTTGGTATTTTCTGTGCTTTTGCTGATTTCGCAGAGATAAAACATGAAAGCGCCCCTTTAATACATGATAGGACATTACCATGAGCCTGAAGCACAGCGCCGGATACTTGTCTATAGAGTCATGTTGTCACCACGCTGCTATAGAGCAGATAAGTGACATGTCATGCTCCATATCACAGTCTGCTGTGCGGCTCTCGCTTCTCAGCAATGCTGTGTCTTCTCTGCATTACTCTGTATGTGCTGTGGTATTCCTGTGTTACTCTCCTATGTGCTGTGATGTCCCTGCATTACTCTGTATGTGCTGTGGTATTCCTGTGTTACTCTCCTATGTGCTGAGATATCCCTGTATTACTATGTATGTGCTGTGGTATTCCTGTGTTACTCTCCTATGTGCTGTGATGTCCCTGTATTACTCTGTATGTGCTGTGGTATTCCTGTGTTACTCTCCTATGTGCTGAGATATCCCTGTATTACTATGTATGTGCTGTGGTATTCCTGTGTTACTCTCCTATGTGCTGTGATATCCCTGTATGACTCTGTATGTGCTGTGGTATTCCTGTGTTACTCTCCTATGTGCTGTGATATCCCTGTATTACTATGTATGTGCTGTGGTATTCCTGTGTTACTCTCCTATGTGCTGTGCTGTCCCTGCATTACTCTGTATGTGCTGTGGTATTCATGTGTTACTCACCTATGTGCTGTGATGTCCCTGCATTACTCTGTATGTGCTGTGGTATTCCTGTGTTACTCTCCTATGTGCTGTGATGTCCCTGCATTACTCTGTATGTGCTGTGGTATTCCTGTGTTACTCTCCTATGTGCTGTGATGTCCCTGCATTACTCTGTATGTGCTGTGGTATTCCTGTGTTACTCTCCTATGTGCTGTGCTGTCGCCGCATTACTCTGTATGTGCTGTGGTATTCCTGTGTTACTCTCCTATGTGCTGTGATGTCCCTGCATTACTCTGTATGTGCTGTGGTATTTCTGTGTTACTCTCCTATGTGCTGTGCTGTCCCAGCATTACTCTGTATGTGCTGTGGTATTCCTGTGTTACTCTCCTATGTGCTGTGATGTCCCTGCATTACTGTGTATGTGCTGTGGTATTCCTGTGTTACTCTCCTATGTGCTGTGATGTCCCCGCATTACTCTGTATGTGCTGTGGTATTCCTGTGTTACTCTCCTATGTGCTGTGATGTCCCTGTATTACTATGTATGTGCTGTGGTATTCCTGTGTTACTCTCCTATGTGCTGTGATGTCCCCGCATTACTCTGTATGTGCTGTGGTATTCCTGTGTTACTCTCCTATGTGCTGTGATGTCCCTGCATTACTCTGTATGTGCTGTGGTATTCCTGTGTTACTCTCCTATGTGCTGTGATGTCCCTGTATTACTCTGTATGTGCTGTGGTATTCCTGTGTTACTCTCCTATGTGCTGTGATGTCCCCGCATTACTCTGTATGTGCTGTGGTATTCCTGTGTTACTCTCCTATGTGCTGTGATGTCCCTGTATTACTCTGTATGTGCTGTGGTATTCCTGTGTTACTCTCCTATGTGCTGTGATGTCCCTGCAATACTCTGTATGTGCTGTGGTATTCCTGTGTTACTCTCCTATGTGCTGTGATGTCCCTCCATTACTCTGTATGTGCTGTGGTATTCCTGTGTTACTCTCCTATGTGCTGAGATATCCCTGTATGACTCTGTATGTGCTGTGGTATTCCTGTGTTACTCTCCTATGTGCTGTGATGTCCCTGCATTACTCTGTATGTGCTGTGGTATTCCTGTGTTACTCTCCTATGTGCTGTGATGTCCCTGTATTACTCTGTATGTGCTGTGGTATTCCTGTGTTACTCTCCTATGTGCTGTGATGTCCCTGTATTACTCTGTATGTGCTGTGGTATTCCTGTGTTACTCTCCTATGTGCTGTGATGTCCCTGCATTACTCTGTATGTGCTGTGGTATTCCTGTGTTACTCTCCTATGTGCTGTGATGTCCCTGTATTACTCTGTATGTGCTGTGGTATTCCTGTGTTACTCTCCTATGTGCTGTGATGTCCCTGCAATACTCTGTATGTGCTGTGGTATTCCTGTGTTACTCTCCTATGTGCTGTGATGTCCCTGTATTACTCTGTATGTGCTGTGGTATTCCTGTGTTACTCTCCTATGTGCTGTGATGTCCCTGTATTACTCTGTATGTGCTGTGGTATTCCTGTGTTACTCTCCTATGTGCTGTGCTGTCCCTGCATTACTCTGTATCTGCTGTGGTATTTCTGTGTTACTCTCCTATGTGCTGAGATATCCCTGTATTACTCTGTATGTGCTGTGGTATTCCTGTGTTACTCTCCTATGTGCTGTGATGTCCCTGTATTACTCTGTATGTGCTGTGGTATTCCTGTGTTACTCTCCTATGTGCTGTGATATCCCTGTATGACTCTGTATGTGCTGTGGTATTCCTGTGTTACTCTCCTATGTGCTGTGATGTCCCTGCATTACTCTGTATGTGCTGTGGTATTTCTGTGTTACTCTCCTATGTGCTGTGCTGTCCCAGCATTACTCTGTATGTGCTGTGGTATTCCTGTGTTACTCTCCTATGTGCTGTGATGTCCCTGCATTACTCTGTATCTGCTGTGGTATTCCTGTGTTACTTTCCTATGTGCTGTGATGTCCCTGTATTACTCTGTATGTGCTGTGGTATTCCTGTGTTACTCTCCTATGTGCTGTGATGTCCCTGCATTACTCTGTATGTGCTGTGGTATTCCTGTGTTACTCTCCTATGTGCTGTGATGTCCCTGCATTACTCTGTATGTGCTGTGGTATTCCTATGTTACTCTCCTATGTGCTGTGATGTCCCTACAGTACTGTGTATGTGCTGTGGTATTCCTGTGTTACTCTCCTATGTGCTGTGCTGTCCCTTCATTACTCTGTATGTGCTGTGGTATTCCTGTGTTACTTTCCTATGTGCTGTGATGTCCCTCCATTATTCTATATATGCTGTGGTATTCATGTGTTACTCTCCTATGTGCTGTGATATCCCTGTATTACTATGTATGTGCTGTGGTATTCCTGTGTTACTCTCCTATGTGCTGTGATGTCCCTGCATTACTGTGTATGTACTGTGGTATTTCTGTGTTACTCTCCTATGTGCTGTGCTGTCCCTGCATTACTCTGTATGTGCTGTGGTATTCCTGTGTTACTCTCCTATGTGCTGTGATGTCCCTGCATTACTCTGTATGTGCTGTGGTATTCCTGTGTTACTCTCCTATGTGCTGTGATGTCCCTGCATTACTCTGTATGTGCTGTGGTATTCCTGTGTTACTCTCCTATGTGCTGTGATGTCCCCGCATTACTCTGTATGTGCTGTGGTATTCCTGTGTTACTCTCCTATGCGCTGTGCTGTCCCTGCATTACTATGTATGTGCTGTGGTATTCCTGTGTTACTCTCCTATGTGCTGTGATGTCCCCGCATTACTCTGTATGTGCTGTGGTATTCCTGTGTTACTCTCCTATGTGCTGTGATGTCCCCGCATTACTCTGTATGTGCTGTGGTATTCCTGTGTTACTCTCCTATGCGCTGTGCTGTCCCTGCATTACTATGTATGTGCTGTGGTATTCCTGTGTTACTCTCCTATGTGCTGTGATGTCCCTGTATTACTCTGTATGTGCTGTGGTATTCATGTGTTACTCTCCTATGTGCTGTGATGTCCCTGTATTACTATGTATGTGCTGTGGTATTCCTGTGTTACTCTCCTATGTGCTGTGATGTCCCTGTATTACTCTGTATATGCTGTGGTATTCATGTGTTACTCTCCTATGTGCTGAGATATCCCTGTATTACTGTGTATATGCTGTGGTATTCCTGTGTTACTCTCCTATGTGATGTGGTATTCCTGTGTTACTCTCCTATGTGCTGTGCTGTCCCTGCATTACTCTGTATGTGCTGTGGTATTCCTGTGTTACTCTCCTATGTGCTGTGATGTCCCCGCATTACTCTGTATGTGCTGTGGTATTCCTGTGTTACTCTCCTATGTGCTGTGATGTCCCTGTATTACTCTGTATGTGCTGTGGTATTCCTGTGTTACTCTCCTACGTGCTGTGATGTCCCTGCATTACTCTGTATGTGCTGTGGTATTCCTGTGTTACTCTCCTATGTGCTGTGATGTCCCTGCATTACTCTGTATGTGCTGTGGTATTCCTGTGTTACTCTCCTATGTGCTGTGATGTCCCTGCATTACTCTGTATGTGCTGTGGTATTCATGTGTTACTCTCCTGTGTGCTGTGATGTTTTTGCATTACTCTTGTGTGTTACTCTCCTGTGTGCTGTGCTGTCCCTGCATTACTCTTTAGGTTACTCTCCTGTGTGCTGTGATGTCGCTGTGTTACTCTTGTGTGTTACTCTCCTGTGTGCTCTGATCCGTCTCTGTATTACTCTTGTGTGTTACTCTCCTGTGTGCTGTGATGTCTCTGTGTTACTCTTGTGTGTTACTCTCCTGTGTGCTGTGACGTCTCTGTGTTACTCTTGTGTGTTACTCTCCTGTGTGCTGTGACGTCTCTGTGTTACTCTTGTGTGTTACTCTCCTGTGTGCTGTGATGTCTTTGCATTACTCTTGTGTGTTACTCTCCTGTGTGCTGTGATGTCGCTGTGTTACTCTTGTGTGTTACTCTCCTGTGTGCTGTGATGTCTCTGTGTTACTCTTGTGTGTTACTCTCCTGTGTGCTGTGATGTCTCTGTGTTACTCTTGTGTGTTACTCTTCTGTGTGCTGTGATGTCTCTGTGTTACTCTTGTGTGTTACTCTCCTGTGTGCTGTGATGTCGCTGTGTTACTCTTGTGTGTTACTCTCCTGTGTGCTGTGATGTCTCTGTGTTACTCTTGTGTGTTACTCTTCTGTGTGCTGTGATGTCTCTGTGTTACTCTTGTGTGTTACTCTTCTGTGTGCTGTGATGTCTCTGTGTTACTCTTGTGTGTTACTCTTCTGTGTGCTGTGATGTCGCTGTGTTACTCTTGTGTGTTACTCTTCTGTGTGCTGTGATGTCGCTGTGTTACTCTTGTGTGTTACTCTCCTGTGTGCTGTGATGTCGCTGTGTTACTCTTGTGTGTTACTCTCCTGTGTGCTGTGATGTCTCTGTGTTACTCTTGTGTGTTACTCTCCTGTGTGCTGTGATGTCTCTGTGTTACTCTTGTGTGTTACTCTCCTGTGTGCTGTGACGTCTCTGTGTTACTCTTGTGTGTTACTCTCCTGTGTGCTGTGACGTCTCTGTGTTACTCACCGGTGTGCTGTGGCATCTCTGTGTTACTCTCCTGTGTGCTGTGATGTGGCTGTGTTACTCTCCTGTGTGCTGTGGCATCTTTGTGTTACTCTCCTATGTGCTGTGATGTGGCTGTGTTACTCTCCTGTGTGCTGTGACGTCTCTGTGTTACTCTCCTGTGTGCTGTGACGTCTCTGTGTTACTCTCCTGTGTGCTGTGACGTCTCTGTGTTACTCACCGGTGTGCTGTGGCATCTCTGTGTTACTCTCCTGTGTGCTGTGATGTGGCTGTGTTACTCTCCTGTGTGCTGTGGCATCTTTGTGTTACTCTCCTATGTGCTGTGATGTGGCTGTGTTACTCTCCTGTGTGCTGTGACGTCTCTGTGTTACTCTCCTGTGTGCTGTGGCATCTTTGTGTTACTCTCCTGTGTGCTGTGATGTCGCTGTGTTACTCTCCTGTGTGCTGTGGCATCTTTGTGTTACTCTCCTATGTGCTGTCCCTGTCCTGTGCCTTCACATTACTCTGCATTACACACCCTGCGCTCAGTCAGTACTCCTCATCACCCTCTATATTTAGCAGGCATTCAGTCTGAGGTATTAAAGGCATCTCTATAGAATAAGTTTTTAAAAACATAGAGGAGCTAATGTATTATAAACTACTCTTAAAGGGACTCCGTCACCCCAAAATCAAGTTGTTTATTTAAGTTTTTCTTAAAGAGCATGAAAAAACAGTTACACATTATACTAGCCATTTTTTTAAAAATAATTATTTGTTTCTGTAGTCGGAAAACAGTGTTATGATGTAGTTAGACCCCCTCCCCACAGTTATCACACATGATTATTAAGTCTCATAAATGAACTGTCCAAACAATACTGAATATCTCAGGAATAATTTACTGTAGGAAAAACAAGTTGTAGAAAACATAAACAGTTTTTTATGCTTTTTATGAATAAAGTAACTTGTAATTTCGGTGACAGTCCAGAACTCGCCTACCCCTGATCTAGACTATCCATACTATCTACTTTAAAACTTGGCTTAATACATCTTTAGGACAGACTTATGCATATATCAGGTATGCAAGAATTATTTTATCTTTTGTCCCACCACTTCCGCTGGAAGGCTGTTCCACTTATCCACCACCCTTTCTGTAAAGTAATACTTTTGAACAACTTCAGATACTTCTCTTCTGACAAAAGAGTACATTAGCAAAGCCTGTGAAACATCCCAAAGCAATGGCGACTCTTCATCTGCCTTATACTTATACATATAATTTCCTTTACAGTATCCAGAATGGAGTAATTTCAGTATTCCAGAAAAAGGGCCTTCCAGACCATGAACTCTACAATCTCAACGAGGGAGTCCGGTGAGTTGAAAAACAGCACAAATGACAGATAAAACCTATTTTTGAGATAAAATATTTCCTAAATTTGTGAATATTTGGAGTAGTCTGGCCACCTGCCTGATTATTAAAAGTATTATTATTTGTAAAGCAACAATGTATTAATGTGTATCAAGGGTATAAAAGAATGTGATGCATCTGGCGTCCGGCGTCTGACGTCAGGCGCTCACTGAGGCAGATATTCAGTCCAACTCTAACTGTTAGTAATTGTTACATTGTAACTCTAAATGAGTGTTGTATGATCTTGCTTGGTGGATAACATTTGCATTTGAATAGGCTGTGGAAGGTATGTGGAAGTTTCATGGATTATGAAGCATCTGATAGAGGAGAATCAGTAGTGTATGAAAACATTATTTTTGCATGAATAAAATCCCAGAATACACATTAATAAACTTACCCTAGAGTTTGCAAAATGTCTTCAGTTTTCAGGCAGTTACATAGTTGAGAAGGTGCCTTCTGATAATCCAAGCTAAATTAGCATAACAATAATAATTAGTTGTGGCCAATCAAAGGCAGCTATAACAATGTAGCAGTGTATGTGGATTCAGTCTCTTCAGCAAAGCATCATGGGATTTGTAGTCTTTTATTCCCACCAAACACCCTCTCTCTCCAGGGAACAAAGCAGCTCAATTGCAGTGCAGATTGTGTCAATTTAGTAGAGTGCAGATTGTGTCAATTTAGTAGAGTGCAGATTGTGTCATTCTAGTAGAGTGCAGATTGTGTCATTCTAGTAGAGTGCAGATTACACCATTCTAGTAGAGGGCAGATTCCATTGTTCTAGTAGAGTACAGATTGCAGCATTCTAGTAGAGTGCAGATAGTGTCATTCTAGTAGAGTGCAAATTCCATCACTCTAGTAGAGTGGAGATTACACAATTTTTATATAGTGGAGATTACACCATTCTAGTAGAGTGCAGATTACACCATTCTAGTAGAGTGCAACTTGTGTCGTTCTAGTAGAGTGGAGATTACACCATTATAGTAGAGTGCAGATTACAACATTCTAGTAGAGTGCAGATTACAACATTCTAGTAGAGTGCAGATTACAGCATTCTAGTAGAGTGCAGATTACTCCATTCTAGTAGAGTGCAGATTACTCCATTCTAGTAGAGTGCAGATTACACCATTCTAGTAGAGTGCAATTTGAGTCATTCTAGTAGAGTGCAGATTGCACCATTCTAGTAGAGTGCAGATTGCAGCATTCTAGTAGAGTGCAGATTACACCATTCTAGAAGAGTGCAGATTACACCATTCTAGTAGAGTGCAGATTACAGCATTCTAGTAGAGTGGAGATTACACCAGTCTAGTAGAGTGCAGATTAGAGCATTCTTGTAGAGTGCAGATTACAGCATTCTAGTAGAGTGCAATTTGTGTTATTCTAGTAGAGTGCAGATTGCACCATTCTAGTAGAGTGCAGATTGCATCATTCTAGTAGAGTGCAGATTACACCATTCTAGTAGAGTGCAGATTACACCATTCTAGTAGAGTGCATATTACAGCATTCTAGTAGAGTGGAGATTACACCATTCTAGTAGAGTGGAGATTACACCATTCTAGTAGAGTGCAGATTACAGCATTCTAGTAGAGTGCAGATTACTCCATTCTAGTAGAGTGCAGATTACTCCATTCTAGTAGAGTGCAGATTACACCATTCTAGTAGAGTGCAGATTGCAGCATTCTAGTAGAGTGCAGATTACTCCATTCTAGTAGAGTGCAGATTACACCATTCTAGTAGAGTGCAGATTGCAGCATTCTAGTAGAGTGCAGATTACTCCATTCTAGTAGAGTGCAGATTACTCCATTCTAGTAGAGTGCAGATTACTCCATTCTAGTAGAGTGCAGATTACACCATTCTAGTAGAGTGCAGATTGCAGCATTCTGTGGAGGGAGAGATTTAATGGGAAGGAACCAGGATATCCAGAACCTCTGATTTATCTGATTCTGGGCTGGATATCGGATCTGTCACCTTCCAGCTGTTTCTATATCTACATTGAAATATATTCCTTGCTGCAGACTACAGGAAGAGGGAAATAAGGTTCAGGGATTCTTCCAATGGTATTCTGGGACTTGTAGTTCTACATCCTGTAAATTATTCAGCTGGTTCAGTTGTGTCCGATTCTCTGTGACCTGATCAATAGCAGGTTTACATCTCCTGTAGCTACTGCTAAGAATGGTGTTAGGTGCATGGAACAGCCTTCCAGCAGAAGTGGTGGATACCATCCAGGAATGTCATTTAGGAGTAGCACCAGGAGCCGTGCCAGCAATGCCAACTCCAATTGGCTTTACTTATAGAGATATGGCAGGTCCCTGGGTGTTACTAGGTATATAATATCCCTGGGTAACTATTTACTTTTACGTTCGCTACCTTGCAATTGTGATGCGGCTTGTGTACCTCAATGAAGCTGTGAGCTATACCATGTAGGGTCACCCAAGATGAGCAGGTCATAGCAGAGTGGTCAGATAAATTACGGTCCTCTGGAGAAGGAAGTGGCAACCCACTCCAGTGTCTTTGTCAAGAAAACCTTATGTATATGCACAACCAGACATAAGATGTGGTCAATAGGGTCACAGAGAGTTGGACATGATTGAATGACTGAACAACAACAACTTTATTTGAGTAAAAAAGTGCTCATAAGCTCTATTTTTACTGCTTAAAATCAAACAAATAGTGCCTGAATGTTTCTTCCCACTGCAGCTCATGAAGTCACAGACTCTGTAGGGCTGGATGTGTAATGTCGCTGAGGGATAGTCACTGATTGGTTAGTATGAGACACAGCATTTGCTTCGGGGTAGGTGGTGGCTTTGAATGCAGATAAGAATGTACCTGCTTCAGTGTAAATTCGTTCAGTAGGAAATCTATTCATTCAACCAAGCCTCTCCCGGCTGAGAAAGCAGCCCAATCAATCAGCTCAAAGTAAGGAATAATTACTTAGTGACCAATAAGTTAAAGGATATATTTTTGTCTTCTAAAAAACAGTTTTTTTTTTTTTAGTTAACTCACTGAGGTGCTGCAGGTACTTAGAATGCATAGACAGCCTCTATCTGCACTATGGGAATGTGGCAGCTAAAACTGCCAGCAATTTCAACACAGTTAATGGAATGTTCAGTAGTTTAAGTACACCTCCTCCTGAGAAAGCAGCAGACAGAATCTGGTCAGAAAAGAAAATGCAACACTGTATTAAAGAATAATTGCACATAAAAGGTAAAAATTTAAAGGCGCATTCATTTATTATTCTCTTGGTGAATTATTAAAATTAATTTTACCTTAGGTTGCTCCAGCATATTTCGAAATGTAATCACTAACAACGGTCATTAAAAAGTGGACAGAGATTAACTGACCTCAGTAGAAAACATTAATATTAATGAATGAATGAATTAATTAATAAAGGCACCTACCTTGATGATCTAGTATAGACAATGAGCCATCCAGCCATGTTTAGTGAATCTTCCCCTATAGAACTTCTCTAGGGATTAGGTGACTCGTTAGCTCAGAATAATACAATATCAACACATTATGGCCGCTCCCAAGTGTAATTAATCCTTAATTGGAAGCTTTTAATTTTATGAAGCTTGAGGGTAATTTTCCTTCCTCTGTGTTTTATTAGCTAGATAATTAATTCGCTATAAATCTGAACCGCTCGTTATCGCTGGGCCCATTGATTACATGGCGGCATTGCACAGGTTAATATTACCTGGAGGTCACTCACAGATCGGTCTCTGGGGGCAGTTTGGGACAAATTAGTTTTACTGAGACCCATCAGATCGATGTCTCACCTGAGCAATAAACTTACAGGGAAAGGTAGACTAAGGGGGGACAGCCGGGGCGCACGGGCCTATATAGCTTTAATGCTGTCCTAGGCCAGGGGAGGCCACACACAGGCCTGGATTTAAAGATTTTCGTTCTGTGCACAGGCGAGTCAATCAGGATGACTGAAGAAGCAATGGGCTAGCTTGTACTCAGCAGGGTTATCCTCAAATCCTGGCCTGTGTGTGGCCCTCCAAGACAGAAACTTGCTTACCCCTACCCTAGGGCATTCAAATTTGGGATCTGTCCTGTTATGTTGTCGGGGCAGGTCCGCCGTTGCAGTGCGGCCTCTAACCGCTAGATGGCGCTGCTGATATTTTGCAGCACTGCCAATATGAGAAGTTCTATGCTTATAATGTTAGCCTAACCCTTGAACTAACCCCAACCCTCACCCTAACCCTAATCCCAACTCTCACCCTAACCCCAACCATCCCCTAACCCTAACAGTTTACCTAAGGCTTGACTCTATGATATGGCACCGCAATATCCGCAGAGCCATCTAGTGGATGGTCATGCACCAGCATAACAGGATAGGACTCAAATTTGTACACCCCCCCCCCCCCACCCAGCTTGCAGCTCCTCCTTTCCCCTTTCAATATCTCAAATCATAAGTTTATGTATATACACACATATATATATATATATATATATATATATATATATATTGTATAAGTGGACCAAAACAAATACCCCAAGTGTTATCTGGCCTTTAGACCCCACTCCCCCCCTTATCAATTACTCTGAGCTGCACATTAGAATAAAGGTGCAGCAAGTTCTAAATATTTCAGCAATGATTTACTGAAGAGAATAACAGCTAGCCAATTTTTAAAGCTCTCTAAAAATTAAATCAACTTCCTTTTGTAGTGACCGTGTCCCTTTAAATGTACCTCGCCCCTTTAAATGGACCCTGTCACCTGAGAAATAAGTTGGATGATTGTACTGGAAATCTGTAACTCTGATTGGCTACTTTATGTCACAGGGGAGCAGGTGGAGGACGGGATCCGCCAATAAGATCTCTGTATCACAGATCTGCATATCATAATCAGTGTGTCATATTAGCATAAAATATACAGACAATACTAAATATCTCAAGGATGAATTGAGAAAAAAATGTCTAGTGCAATATTGATGGATAGAGTTTCTTTTACCCTAAATGCATGTTAAGGGAGATTTACTAAGAATCACAAGGACTGTGATAAGGAGAGAGATTTACTAAGAATCACTGTGGCGCTATTTCCAATCAGGGGAAATTGTCATCAGAACTCCTATAAATACCCCTCCCCATCACAGTACATACCCCTCCCCATTACACTAAATACCCCTCCCCATTACACTAAATACCCCTCCCCATCACAGTACATATCCCTCCCCATCACAGTACATAACCCTCCCCATTACACCACATATCCCTCCCCATTACAGTACATACCCCTCCCCATCACAGTACATACCCCTCCCCATTACACCACATATCCCTCCCCATTACAGTACATACCCCTCCCCATCACAGTACATACCCCTCCCCATTACAGTACATACCCCTCCCCATTACACCAAATATCCCTCCCCATTACACCAAATATCCCTCCCCATTATAGTACATACCCCTCCCCATTACAGTACATAACCCTCCCCATTACAGGACATACCCCTCCCCATTACACCAAATACCCCTCCCCATCACAGTACATACCCCTCCCCATCACAGTACATACCCCTCCCCAGTACAGTACATAACCCTCCCCATTACACCACATATCCCTCCCCATTACAGTAAATATCCCTCCCCATTACAGGACATACCCCTCCCCATTACACCAAATACCCCTCCCCATCACAGTACATACCCCTCCCCATCACAGTACATACCCCTCCCCATTACACCAAATATCCCTCCCCATTACACCAAATATCCCTCCCCATTATGCTAAATGTCCCTCCCCATTACAGTACATACCCCTCCCCATTACAGTACATAACCCTCCCCATTACACCACATATCCCTCCCCATTACAGTAAATACCCCTCCCCATTACAGGACATACCCCTCCCCATTACAGTACATACCCCTCCCCATTACAGGACATACCCCTCCCCATTACACCAAATATCCCTCCCCATTACAGTACATACCCCTCCCCATTACACCAAATACCCCTCCCCATTACAGTACATACCCCTCCCCATTACAGGACATACCCCTCCCCATTACACCAAATATCCCTCCCCATTACAGTACATACCCCTCTCCATTACACCAAATACCCCTCCCCATTACAGTACATACCCCTCCCCATTACAGGACATACCCCTCCCCATTACAGTACATACCCCTCTCCATTACACCAAATACCCCTCCCCATTACAGTACATACCCCTCCCCATTACAGGACATACCCCTCCCCATTACACCAAATATCCCTCCCCATTACAGTAAATACCCCTCCCCATTACAGGACATACCCCTCCCCATTACACCAAAAATCCCTCCCCATTACAGTACATACCCCTCCCCATTACAGGACATACCCCTTCCCATTACACCAAATATCCCTCCCCATTACAGTACATACCCCTCCCCATTACACCACATATCCCTCCCCATTACAGTAAATACCCCTCCCCATTACAGGACATACCCCTCCCCATTACAGTACATACCCCTCCCCTTTACACCAAATACCCCTCCCCATTATAGGACATACCCCTCCCCATTACACCACATATCCCTCCCTATTACAGTAAATACCCCTCCCCATTACAGAACATACCCCTTCCCATTACACTAAATACCCCTCCCCATTACAGTACATACCCCTCCCCATTACAGGACATACCCCTTCCCATTACACCAAATATCCCTCCCCATTACAGTACATACCCCTCCCCATTACACCACTTATCCCTCCCCATTACAGTAAATACCCCTCCCCATTACAGGACATACCCCTCCCCATTACAGTACATACCCCTCCCCTTTACACCAAATACCCCTCCCCATTATAGGACATACCCCTCCCCATTACACCACATATCCCTCCCTATTACAGTAAATACCCCTCCCCATTACAGGACATACCCCTTCCCATTACACTAAATACCCCTCCCCATTACAGTATTTACCCCTCGCCCACATATCTTTTACCCCATTGTCTCCCCATCAGGAAGTTGATTTAATTTTAAAGATCATTAAAAACTGTCTGTACATTAAACTGTATATAGATAGAGACACTGACCCCCTGTATGTTCTTCTATCTCAGGCAGCTGCTGAAGACAGAGCTGGGATCCTTCTTCACCGAGTACCTTCAGGTAAGACCCCCGGACGTGCATCACACGGCCGTCACAATGTGGGAGCCCTCAGCACAATCCCAGGAGCGCCCCACTGCTTCCCACAACCCTTCACACCGTCTTAAATCTGAGAAATCTTATTGTACAATTCCTTAAATCTTTGTGGACTTACTAATGACACCCTCTTGGCTTTTTTTTTTTCAGAATCAGCTTCTCACGAAAGGCATGGTGATACTGAGGGACAAGATCCGCTTTTATGAAGGTAAAGTACAAATAATGTGGGCAACATCCCTGGAACCCCACTCATTCCTAATGTATCTGTAATGTGGGCTAAATCACTGGAACCCCACTCATTACTAATGTATATGTAATGTGGGCTAAATCACTGGAACCCCACTCATTCCTAATGTATCTGTAATGTGGGCTAAATCACTGGAACCCCACTCATTACTAATGTATATGTAATGTGGGCTAAATCACTGGAACCCCACTCATTCCTAATGTATCAGTAATGTGGGCTAAATCACTAGAACCCCACTCATTCCTAATGTATCTGTAATGTGGGCTAAATCACTGGAACCCCACTCATTCCTAATGTATATGTAATGTGGGCTAAATCACTGGAACCCCACTCATTACTAATGTATATGTAATGTGGGCTAAATCACTGGAACCCCACTCATTCCTAATGTATCAGTAATGTGGGCTAAATCACTAGAACCCCACTCATTCCTAATGTATCTGTAATGTGGGCTAAATCACTGGAACCCCACTCATTCCTAATGTATCTGTAATGTGGGCTAAATCACTGGAACCCCACTCATTCCTAATGTATCTGTAATGTGGGCAAAATCACTGGAACCCAACTCATTCCTAATGTATCAGTGATGTGGGCAAAATCACTGGAACCCCACTCATTCCTAATGTATCTGTAATGTGGGCTAAATCACTGGAACCCCACTCATTCCTAATGTATCTGTAATGTGGGCTAAATCACTGGAACCCCACTCACTCCTAATGTATCTGTAATGTGGGCTAAATCACTAGTACCCCACTCATTCCTAATGTATCTGTAATGTGGGCTAAATCACTGGAACCCCACACATTCCTAATGTATCTGTAATGTGGGCTAAATCACTGGAACCCCACTCATTCCTAATGTATCAGTAATGTGAGCTAAATCACTGGAACCCCACTCATTCCTAATGTATCTGTAATGTGGGCTAAATCACTGGAACCCCACTCATTCCTAATGTATCAGTAATGTGGGCTAAATCACTGGAACCCCACTCACTCCTAATGTATCTGTAATGTGGGCTAAATCACTGGAACCCCACTCATTCCTAATGTATCTGTAATGTGGGCAACATCACTGGAACCCCACTCACTCCTAATGTATCTGTAATGTGGGCTAAATCACTGGAACCCCACTCATTCCTAATATATATGTAATGTGGGCTAAATCACTGGAACCCCACTCATTCCTAATGTATCTGTAATTTGGGCTAAATCACTAGAACCCCACTCATTCCTAATGTATCTGTAATGTGGGCTAAATCACTGGAACCCCACCCACTCCTAATGTATCTGTAATGCGGGCTAAATCACTGGAACTCCACTCACTCCTAATGTATCAGTAATGTGGGCTAAATCACTGGAACCCCACTCATTCCTAATGTATCTATAATTTGGGCTAAATCACTGGAACCCCACTCACTCCTAATGTATCTGTAATGTGGGCTAAATCACTGGAACCCCACTCACTCCTAATGTATCTGTAATGTGGGCTAAATCACTAGTACCCCACTCATTCCTAATGTATCTGTAATGCGGGCTAAATCACTGGAACCCCACTCACTCCTAATGTATCTGTAATGTGGGCTAAATCACTGGAACCCCACTCACTCCTAATGTATCTGTAATGTGGGCTAAATCACTGGAACCCCACTCATTCCTATTGTATCAGTAATGTGGGCTAAATCACTGGAACCCCACTCATTCCTAATGAATCTGTAATGTGGGCTAAATCACTAGAACCACACTCATTCCTAATGTATCTGTTATGTGGGCTAAATCACTGGAACCCCACTCATTCCTATTGTATCAGTAATGTGGGCTAAATCACTGGAACCCCACTCATTCCTAATGAATCTGTAATGTGGGCTAAATCACTGGAACCCCACTCATTCCTAATGTATCTGTAATGTGGGCTAAATCACTGGAACCCCACTCATTCCTAATGTATCTGTAATTTGTGCTAAATCACTGGAACCCCACTTATTCCTAATGTATCTGTAATTTGTGCTAAATCACTGGAACCCCACTTATTCCTAATGTATCTGTAATTTGTGCTAAATCACTGGAACCCCACTTATTCCTAATGTATCTGTAATTTGTGCTAAATCACTGGAACCCCACACATTCCTAATGTATCTGCAAATGTGGGCTAAATCACTGGAACCCCACTCATTCCTAATGTATCTGTAATTTGGGCTAAATCACTGGAACCCAACTCATTCCTAATGTATCAGTAATGTGGGCTAAATCACTAGAACCCCACTCATTCCTAATATATCAGTAATGTGGGCTAAATCACTGGAACCCCACTCATTCCTATTGTATCAGCAATGTGGGCTAAATCACTGGAACCCCACTCACTCCTAATGTATCTGTAATGTGGGCTAAATCACTGGAACCCCACTCATTCCTAATGTATCAGTAATGTGGGCTAAATCACTGGAACCCCACTCATTACTAATGTATCTGTAATTTGGGCTTAATCACTGGAACCCCACTCATTCCTAATGTATCTGTAATTTGGGCTAAATCACTGGAACCCCACTCATTCCTAATGTATCAGTAATGTGGGCTAAATCACTAGAACCCCACTCATTCCTAATGTATCTGCAAATGTGGGCTAAATCACTAGAACCCCACTCATTCCTAATGTATCTGTAATTTGGGCTAAATCACTGGAACCCCACTCATTCCTAATGGATCAGTAATGTGGGCTAAATCACTGGAACCCCACTCATTCCTAATGTATCAGTAATGTGGGCTAAATCACTAGAACCCCACTCATTCCTAATGTATCTGCAAATGTGGGCTAAATCACTAGAACCCCACTCATTCCTAATGTATCTGTAATTTGGGCTAAATCACTGGAACCCCACTCATTCCTAATGGATCAGTAATGTGGGCTAAATCACTGGAACCCCACTCATTCCTAATGTATCAGTAATGTGGGCAAAATCACTGGAACCCAACTCATTCCTAATGTATCAGTAATGTGGGCTAAATCACTAGAACCCCACTCATTCCTAATGTATCACTAATGTGGGCTAAATCACTGGAACCCCACTCATTCCTAATGTATCTGTAATGTGGGCTAAATCACTAGAACCCCACTCATTCCTAATGTATCTGTAATGTGGGCTAAATCACTGGAACCCCACTCATTACTAATGTATCTGTAATGTGGGCTAAATCACTGGAACCCCACTCATTACTAATGTATCTGTAATGTGGGCTAAATCACTAGAACCCCACTCATTCCTAATGTATCTATAATGTGGGCTAAATCACTGGAACCCCACTCATTCCTAATGTATCTGTAATGTGGGCTAAATCACTGGAACCCCACTCATTACTAATGTATCTGTAATGTGGGCTAAATCACTGGAACCCCACTCATTCCTAATGTATCTGTAATGTGGGCTAAATCACTGGAACCCCACTCATTCCTAATGTATCTGTAATGTGGGCTAAATCACTGGAACCCCACTCATTACTAATGTATCTGTAATGTGGGCTAAATCACTAGAACCCCACTCATTCCTAATGTATCTATAATGTGGGCTAAATCACTGGAACCCCACTCATTCCTAATGTATCTGTAATGTGGGCTAAATCACTGGAACCCCACTCATTCCTAATATATATGTAATGTGGGCTAAATCACTGCAACCCCACTCATTCCTAATGTATCTGTAATGTGGGCTAAATCACTGGAACCCCACTCATTACTAATGTATCAGTAATGTGGGCTAAATCACTGGAACCCCACTCATTCCTAATGTATCTGTAATGTGGGCTAAATCACTAGAACCCCACTCATTCCTAATGTATCAGCAATGTGGGCTAAATCACTGGAACCCCACTCACTCCTAATGTATCTGTAATGTGGGCTAAATCACTGGAACCCCACTCATTCCTAATGTATCTGTAATTTGGGCTAAATCACTGGAACCCCACTCATTCCTTATGTATCAGTAATGTGGGCTAAATCACTGGAACCCCACTCACTCTTAGTGTATCTGTAATGTGGGCTAAATCACTGGAACCCCACTCATTCCTAATGTATCAGTAATGTGGGCTAAATTACTGGAACCCCACTCATTCCTAATGTATCTGTAATGTGGGCAACATTACTGGAACCCCACTCATTCCTAATGTATCTGTAATGTGGGCTAAATCACTGGAACCCCACTCATTCCTAATGTATCTGTAATGTGAGCTAAATCACTGGTACCCCACTCACTCCGAATGTATCTGTAATGTGGGCTAAATCACTGGAACCCCACTCATTCCTAATGTATCAGTAATGTGGGCTAAATCACTAGAACCCAACTCATTCCTAATGTATCAGTAATGTGGGCTAAATCACTAGAACCCAACTCATTCCTAATGAATCAGTAATGTGGGCTAAATCACTGGAACCCCACTCATTCCTAATGTATCAGTAATGTGGGCTAAATCACTAGAACCCAACTCATTCCTAATGAATCAGTAATGTGGGCTAAATCACTAGAACCCCACTCATTCCTATTGTATCAGTAATGTGGGCTAAATCACTGGAACCCCACTCATTCCTAATGAATCTGTAATGTGGGCTAAATCACTAGAACCCCACTCACTCCTAATGTATCTGTAATTTGTGCTAAATCACTGGAACCCCACTCATTCCTAATGTATCTGTAATGTGGGCTAAATCACTGGAACCCCACTCATTCCTAATGTATCTGTAATGTGGGCTAAATCACTGGAACCCCACTAATTCCTAATGTATCTGTAATGTGGGCTAAATCACTGGAACCCCTCTCATTCCAACTGTATCTGTAATGTGGGCTAAATCACTGGAACCCCACTCATTCCTAATGTATCTGTAATGTGGGCTAAATCACTGGAACCCCACTCATTCCTAATGTATCTGTAATGTGGGCTAAATCACTGGAACCCCACTCATTCCTACTGTATCTGTAATGTGGGCTAAATCACTGGAACCCCACTCATTCCTAATGTATCTGTAATGTGGGCTAAATCACTGGAACCCCACTCATTCCTAATGTATCTGTAATGTGGGCTAAATCACTGGAAACCCACTCATTACTAATGTATACGTAATGTGGGCTAAATCACTGGAACCCCACTCATTCCTAATGTATCTGTAATGTGGGCTAAATCACTGGAACCCCACTCATTCCTAATGTATCTGTAATGTGGGCTAAATCACTGGATCCCCACTCATTCCTAATATATATGTAATGTGGGCTAAATCACTGCAACCCCACTCATTCCTAATGTATCTGTAATGTGGGATAAATCACTGGAACCCCACTCATTCCTAATGTATCAGTAATGTGGGCTAAATCACTGGAACCCCACTCATTACTAATGTATCTGTAATGTGGGCTAAATCACTGGAACCCCACTCATTCCTAATGTATCTGTAATTTGGGCTAAATCACTGGAACCCCACTCATTCCTAATGTATCTGTAATGTGGGCTAAATCACTGGAACCCCACTCATTCCTAATGTATCTGTAATGTGGGCTAAATCACTGGAACCCCACTCATTCCTAATGTATCTGTAATTTGGGCTAAATCACTGGAACCCCACTCATTCCTAATGAATCAGTAATGTGGGCTAAATCACTGGAACCCCACTCATTCCTAATGTATCTGTAATTTGGGCTAAATCACTGGAACCCCACTCATTCCTAATGTATCTGTAATGTGAGCTAAATCACTAGAACCCCACTCATTCCTAATGTATCAGTAATGTGGGCTAAATCACTGGAACCCCACTCATTCCTAATGTATCTGTAATGTGGGCTAAATCACTGGATCCCCACTAATTCCTAATATATATGTAATGTGGGCTAAATCACTGCAACCCCACTCATTCCTAATGTATCAGTAATGTGGGCTAAATCACTGGAACCCCACTCATTCCTAATGTATCAGTAATGTGGGCTAAATCACTGGAACCCCACTCATTCCTAATGTATCTGTAATTTGGGCTAAATCACTGGAACCCCACTCATTCCTAATGTATCTGTAATGTGGGCTAAATCACTGGAACCCCACTCATTCCTAATGTATCAGTAATGTGGGCTAAATCACTGGAACCCCACTCACTCCTAATGTATCTGTAATGTGGGCTAAATCACTGGAACCCCACTCATTCCTAATGTATCTGTAATTTGGGCTAAATCACTGGAACCCCACTCATTCCTAATGTATCTGTAATTTGGGCTAAATCACTGGAACCCACTCATTCCTAATGTATCTGTAATGTGGGCTAAATCACTAGTACCCCACTCACTCCTAATGTATCTGTAATGTGGGCTAAATCACTGGAACCCCACTCATTCCTATTGTATCAGTAATGTGGGCTAAATCACTGGAACCCCACTCATTCCTAATGTATCTGTAATGTGGGCTAAATCACTAGAACCCCACTCACTCCTAATGTATCTGTAATGTGGGCTAAATCACTGGAACCCCACTCATTCCTAATGTATCAGTAATGTGGGCTAAATCACTGGTACCCCACTCATTCCTATTGTATCAGTAATGTGGGCTAAATCACTGGAACCCCACTCACTCCTAATGTATCTGTAATTTGGGCTAAATCACTGGAACCCCACTCATTCCTAATGTATCTGCAAATGTGGGCTAAATCACTGGAACCCCACTCATTCCTAACGTATCTGTAATTTGGGCTAAATCACTAGAACCCCACTCATTCCTAATGTATCTGTAATTTGGGCTAAATCACTAGAACCCCACTCATTCCTAATGTATCTGTAATGTGGGCTAAATCACTGGAACCCCACTCATTCCTAATGTATCTGTTATGTGGGCTAAATCACTGGAACCCCACTCATTCCTAATGTATCTGTAATGTGGGCTAAATCACTAGAACCCCACTCACTCCTAATGTATCAGTAATGTGGGCTAAATCACTGGAACCCCACTCATTCCTAATGTATCTGTAATGTGGGCTAAATCACTGGAACCCCACTCATTCCTAATGTATCTGTAATGTGGGCTAAATCACTAGAACCCCACTCACTCCTAATGTATCTGTAATTTGGGCTAAATCACTAGAACCCCACTCATTCCTAATGTATCTGTAATGTGGGCTAAATCACTAGAACCCCACTCATTCCTAAGGTATCTGTAATGTGGGCTAAATCACTGGAACCCCACTCATTCCTAATGTATCAGTAATGTGGGCTAAATCACTGGAACCCCACTCATTCCTAATGTATCTGTAATGTGGGCTAAATCACTGGAACCCACTCATTCCTAATGTATCAGTAATGTGGGCTAAATCACTGGAACCCCACTCATTACTAATGTATCAGTAATGTGGGCTAAATCACTGGAACCCCACTCACTCCTAATGTATCTGTAATGTGGGCTAAATCACTGGAACCCCACTCATTCCTAATGTATCAGTAATGTGGGCTAAATCACTGGAACCCCACTCATTCCTAATGTATCTGTAATGTGGGCTAAATCACTGGAACCCCACTCATTCCTAATTTATCTGTAATGTGGGCTAAATCATTGCTACCCCACTCATTCCTAATGTATCTGTAATGTGGGCTAAATCACTGGAACCCCACTCATTCCTAATGTATCAGTAATGTGGGCTAAATCACTGGAACCCCACTCATTCCTAATGTATCTGTAATGTGGGCTAAATCACTAGAACCCCACTCATTCCTTATGTATCAGTAATGTGGGCTAAATCACTGGAACCCCACTCATTCCTAATGTATCTGTAATTTGGGCTAAATCACTAGAACCCCACTCATTCCTAATGTTTTCTGTTGGGTCTCACAGGGCAGAAACTCCTGGATTCCTTAGCAGAGACCTGGGACTTCTTCTTCTGTGATGTTCTGCCGATGCTGCAAGCTATCTTCTACCCCGTACAGGTAATGTCTCCAGTGGGCACATAGCAGATAGAGGAGGCAGACATGGCATGGTCAGATGGCTTTTAGTGGCGGGGCTGGTTGGGAGTACATATTAACTGGGGCATAAATGAGCACTGCTAGGAAACACCTATAGGATGCGGGTACACCTGGTAGGGGCACTAGTGGGGGTACAATGTGGGGGTGTCATGGGAAGGAGATACATTATGTCATATAGAAGACTATGATGTAAATAATCTGAGTAATTAGCACAGAGTTCCCCTGGTGGTCCAGTGGTTAGGATTTGCTGCTTTCACCACTGAGACCTGGGTTCGATTCCAGTCAGGGAAACAAGAGGTCACACTACCCTGAAGCCATGCAGGGTTGGGTCTGGTCATTACCTGGATGGGAGTCCACCTAGGAATACCAGGCTGTATGCTGTAGCCCACTGGAGAAGGAACTGGCAACCCACTCCAGTATATCTGCCATGACTACCAACTGGATCAGCATTGGGTATTGCAGTCCATGAGGTCATTGAGAATGACTTAAACATAACAATTAGGCAGAAAAAAAAATTATTAAAAAAAATGTATTCTGGTTCTGGAGGCATCTATGATACTTTGATAAGGGGGGGTTTATATTTATGTATGGTCAGGGTCAACTTTATAGCTGCTGAGCAATCAGGGGGATGATCCAATGATTTAACAAACCCCTCCCATCTCCCCACACTTCCATCTACTGATAGATCAGATAAATACACCCCACCCACTCAGTCTCCAAGCTAGAAAGAAGTATGGCAATATGTAGATCTTCAATGCACAAAAAATAAGACTTTATAAAAAAATAGGTTTATGTTCACAAATTGCATACCTGCTAATTTTATAGGTTTATTACAAGGGTCTGCAACCTATGGCTCTGGGGTCTTTGTGCAGAATAACATGGGGCTCTTCAGTCAAATCCAAGTTTCTCACCATGAATTCAAAATATTTTAAGGTGTGAATCCAAATGAGTTTGATTAATAAATTCATCAGTGCAATTCAGGCCATGTTTCCATGTGCGTTTTCATATGAGTACCTAAGTTCTGCAGTGTAATATGGCGGCTCTTTTTGGTCCCTTCCATAGATTGTCTGCAGACCCCCAGTTTATTTCATGCTTCACAAACATGAGTTTATTGTTAATTTTACACCTCTAAGTAACAGAGATAGAGCTGGTTCATATATTTCCGTTCCCAATCTATAAACTGTGGAACAAAGGTGGTATACAGTGGATATAAAAAGTCTACACACCCCTGTTAAAATGTCAGGTTTCTGTGCTGTAAAAAATTAGACAAAGATAAATCATTTCAGAACTTTTTCCACCTTTAATGTGACCTATAAACTGTACAACTCAATTGAAAAACAAACTGAAATCTTTTAGGTGGAGGGAAGAAAAAAAAAGAAAAATAATGTGGTTGCATAAGTCTGCACACCCTCTTATAACTGGGGATGTAGCTGTGTTCAGAATTAAGCAATCACATTCCAAATCGTGTTAAATAGGAGTCAGCATACACCTGCCATCATTTAAAGTGCCTCTGATTAACCCCAAATAAAGTTCAGCTGCTCTAGTTGGTCTTTCCTGAAATTTTCTTAGTCGCATCCCACAGCAAAAGCCATGGTCCACAGAGAGCTTCCAAAGCATCAGAGGGATCTCTTTGTTAAAAGGTATCAGTCAGGAGAAGGGTACAAAATAATTTCCAAAGCATTAGATATACCATGGAACACAGTGAAGACAGTCATCATCAAGTGGAGAAAATATGGCACAACAGTGACATTACCAAGAACTGGAGCTCCCTCCAAAATTGATGAAAAGACGAGAAGAAAACTGGTCTGGGAGGCTACCAAGAGGCCTACAGCAACATAAAAGGAATATCTGGCAAGTACTGGCTGTGTGGTACATGTGACAACAATCTCCCATATTCTTCATATGTCTGGGCTATGGGGTAGAGTGGCAAGACGAAAGCCTTTTCTTATGAAGAAAAACATCCAAGCCAGGCTACATTTTGCAAAAACACATCTGAAGTCTCCCAAAAGCATGTGGGAAAAGGTGTTATGGTCTGATGAAACCAAGGTTGAACTTTTTGGACATAATTCCAAAAGATATGTTTGGCGCAAAAACAACACTGCACATCACCAAAAGAACATCATACTCACAGTGAAGCATGGTGGTGGCAGCATCATGCTTTGGGGCTGTTTTTCTTCAGCTGGAACTGGGGCCTTAATTAAGAGAGAGGGAATTATGAACAGTTCCAAATACCAGTCAATATTGGCACAAAACCTTCAGGCTTCTGCTAGAAAGCTGAACATGAAGAGGAACTTCATCTTTCAGCAGGACAACGACCCAAAGCATACATCCAAATCAACAAAGGAATGGCTTCACCAGAAGAAGATTCAAGTTTTGGAATGGCCCAGCCAGAGCCCAGACCTGAATCTGATTGAAAATCTGTGGGGTGATCTGAAGAGGGCTGTGCACAGGAGATGCCCTCGCAATCTGACAGATTTGGAGTGTTTTTGCAAAGAAGAGTGGGCAAATTTTGCCAAGACAAAATGTGCCATGCTTAGAGACTCATACCCAAAAAGACTGAGTGCTGTAATAAAATCAAAAGGTGCTTCAACAAAGTATTAGTTTAAGGGTGTGCATACTTATGCAACCATATTATGTTATTTTTATATTTTTTCTTCCCTCTATCTAAAAGATTTTAGTTTGTTTTTTTAATTGAGTTGTACTGTTTATAGGTCACATTAAAGGTGAAAAAAGTTCTGAAATGATTTATCTTTGTCTAATTTTTTTACAGCACAGAAACCTGACATTTTAACAGGGGTGTGTAGACTTTTTTTATCCACTGTAGCTGTTTGAACTGTTTTTAGTTGTTCAGTCATGTCCGACTCTCTGTGATCCTATGGACCACAGACACTGCCTCTCGGAGCTCCCTCAAGCTCATGTTAATTGCTGCAATTACCTAATCTATCCATCTTTCCTCTGTCGTCCCATTCTTATTGTGCCTTCAATCTTTCCCAACAGCAGAGTCTTCTCTATGGAGTCCTGTCTCCTTATGGTATAGGCAAAATATTTGAGCTTCAGCCTCATGATCAAACCTTCCAGTGAACAGATTGTCTTGATTTCCTGTAGTACTGATTGATTGGATCTTCTTGCAGTCCAAGGATTTCTCAGCAGTTTTCTCCAACACCACAAATCTCTGGTGATCAGACTTCTTTATGGTCCGGCTCTAACATCCGTATGTTACTACTGGGAATACCAGGGTTCTAACTATGAGGATCATTGTTGATAGTGTAATATCTTTACTTTTTAATAGCTTGTCCAGGCTTGCCATAGCTTTCCTTCCCAGAAGGTGGAACTTACACTGACTAAATATAAAGCTACAGTTTTTGTCCCACTTGAAGAGTTAGATCTGATCCATGCAACCTATATTATAAATTAAAGGACATTTAAATGGCGCTAGAAAGTGTGGATGGAACTGTATAAACATTCATCTTCTGTTTGATTTATTAGATATCTGAGTCACCATTTAGTGTTTGTGATGTTCCTTTTTGATCCTTTAATGTTTTTTTTCCTCCTATTTCAGGGGAAGGAGCCTTCCATCCGCCAGCTGGCGCTGCTGCACTTTAGGAATATCATCACCCTGAATCTTAAACTTGACGATGCGTTATCACGCCCTAGAGCTCGCGTCCCGGCCTCCATCATACAGATGCTGCTCATACTACAGGTGAGAAATGTCAAAGAAAGACCAGTAGCCAATTGTATTTGTTGGACATTGTGTCTGATGAAGTCACTGCCCAATGAAAATGTAAATATTTGTTTGAAAACATTAAGTCTGACTAAGAGAATAATTAAGCGGGGAAAAGTTATAGCGCTATTGCCTCCTCCATGGTCAGATTTGTCATTAGGCCAACTAGGCAGCCGAAACATAAATAGATTCCATAGCAGCAGAATTTTAAATAAAAGGTAATACATATAAAAGGTTCTATTATTTTATGTTATAATATGAAACTATTTGGTAGAGACAAAGAGGAGGGAGAGGGGGGAAGAGACACAGGGGAGGGAGAGGGGGAGAGAAACGGGAGGGAGAGGGGGAAGAGACAAAGAGGAGGGAGAGGGGGGAGACAAAGTGGAGGGAGGGGGAGAGACAGGGGAGAGAGAGGAGGAAGATACACAGGGGAGGGAGAGGAGGGAGAGACAAAGAGGAAAGGGAGAGGGGGGAAGATACACAGGGGAGGGACAGGGGAGGGAAACAGGGGAGAGAGAGGAGGAAGATACACAGGGGAGGGAGAGGAGGGAGAGAAAAAGAGGAGAGGGAGAGGGGGAAGATACACAGGGGAGGGACAGGGGGAGGGAAACAGGGGAGGGAGAGGGGGAAGAGACACAGGGGAGGGAGATGGGGAAGAGACAAAGAGGAGGGAGGGGGGAGAGACAAAGGGGAGAGGGAGGGGGAGAGACACAGGAGAGGGAGAGAGGGGGAAAGAGACACAGGGGAAGCAGAGGAGGGAGAGACAAAGAGGAGAGGGGGAAGAGACACAGGGGAGGGAGAGGGGGAAAATACACAGGGGAGGGAGAGGGGGAAAATACACAGGGGAGGGAGAGGGGGGAGAGAAACAGGGGAGGGAGAGGGGGGAAGAGACACAGGGGAGGGAGAGGGGGAAAGTAATGGGAGGGAGAGGGGGAAAAGACAAAGAGGAGGGAGGGGGAGAGACACAGGGGAGAGAGAGGGGGATGAAACACAGGGGAGGGAGAGAGGGGCAAAAAGACACAGGGGAGGGAGAAGGGGGAGAGAAACGGGAGGGGGGAGAGACACAGGTGAGAGAGGGGGAAGAGACACAGGGGAGGGAGAGAAGAGAGAGAAACAGGGGAGGGAGATGGGGGAAGAGACAAAGAGGAGGGAGAGGGGGGAAGAGACACAGGAAAGGGAGAAGGTGGGAAAGAGACACAGGGGAGGGAGAGGGGGGAAGAGACACAGGGGACTAGTATATATATAAATACCCATCTCAACACTGTAGATATATAGTTTCCGTAAGTGCGCAACGCTCCAGTGGGATCACATGTGCACTACAGAAACTATTGTACGGATTCCGTACATGCCGCACTGCGCACAACACGCGGCAAGGAACGTGGGGGGGGGGGGGGGAGAGAGGGGAAAGGGGGAAAGGGACACAGGGGAGGTAGGAGGAGGGGAAAGAGACACAGGGTAGGGAGAGGGGGAAAGAGACACAGGGTAGGGAGAGGGGGGGAAGAGACACAGGGGAGGGAGGTGGGGTGAGAGAAACAGGAGAGGGAGAGGGGGAAGAGACACAGGGGAGGGAGAGGGGGAAGAGACACTGGGGAGGGAGAGGGGGAGAGACAAAGAGGAGGGAGGGGGGAAGAGACACAGGGGAGGGAGAGGGGGGAAGAGACACAGGGGATGGTGAGGGGGCAAGAGACACAGGGGATGGAGAGGGGGAGAGAAACAGGAGGGAGAGGGGGAAGAGACAGAGAGGGGGGAGACAAAGAGGAGGGAGGGGGGAGAGAGAGGGGCAAGAGACACAGGGGAGGGAAGGAGGGAGAGACAAAGAGGAGAGGGGGAAGAGACACAGGGGAGGGAGAGGGGGAAGATACACAGGGGAGGGAGAGGGGGGAGAGAAACAGGGGAGGGAGAGGGGGAAGAGACACAGGGGAGGGAGAGGGGGAAAGAAATGGGAGGGAGAGGGAGAAAAGACAAAGCGGAGGGAGAGGGGGAGACATAGAGGAGGGAGGGGGGAGAGACACAGGGAAGAGAGAGGGGGAGGAAGAGAGGGGGAGGAGACACACGGGAGGGAGAGGGGAGAGAGAAACGGGGAGAGGGAGGGGGGAGAGACACATGTGAGACAGGGGTGAGAAACAGGGGAGGGAGATGGGAGGAAGAGACAAAGAGGATGTAGAGGGGGAAGAGACACAGGGGACTAGTATATATAAATACCCAACTCAACACTTTAGATGTAGTCCAGGGTAAATCTCCCAGCATTCAATGGGCTAACACTTCAGTAATATTATATATGTAACTCGTTTTCCAACTGGGGCCCCGGTGCTACTGAATGGAGGGCCCCGGTGCAAAATAATTTGGGACCCCTCTAGCAAATTCTCTATTCACTCCTTGAATCCCAAAATATGATCAGATCACCTCTCTATATAGTAATTATCTGCCATCCTCATCTAATGAAAGAAGATTACTCCTTTACTGCCAGTATCAGAGGGCTCCTACCCTGTTTTGTACCCGGGTGCTTTGCACCTGCTGCACCAACAGTAGCTCCACTACTGACTCTGTGGTTTGCACATGAACTGAGAGATGGTCACTGATTGGTTAGTATGAGACACAGCACAACAAGTACAGCAGGGTCGGTGTCTGCATGAGCTGCAGAGAGCAGACCCATACAGAGACTATTTGTTATACAGTTGCAAGCAAAAGTATGTGAACCCTTTGGAATGATATAGATTTCTGCACAAATTGGTCATAAAATGTGATCTGATCTTCATCTAAGTCACAACAATTGACAATCACAGTCTGCTTAAACTAATAACACACAAAGAATTAAATGTTACCATGTTGTTATTGAACACACCATGTAAACATTCACAGTGCAGGTGGAAAAAGTATGTGAACCCCTAGACTAATGACATCTCCAAAAGCTAATTGGAGTGAGGTGTCAGCCAACTGGAGTCCAATCAATGAGATGAGATTGGAGGTGTTGGTTACAGCTGCCCTGTCCTATAAAAAACACACACCAGTTCTGGGTTTGCTTTTCACATGAAGCATTGCCTGATGTAAATGATGCCTCACACAAAAGAGCTCTCAGAAGACCTACGATTAAGAATTGTTGACTTGCATAAAGCTGGAAAGGGTTATAAAAGTATCTCCAAAAGCCTTGCTGTTTATCAGTCATCGGTAAGACAAATTGTCGATAAATGGAGAAAGTTCAGCACTGCTGCTACTCTCCCTAGGAGTAGCCGTCCTGTAAAGATGACTGCAAGAGCACAGCGCAGACTGCTCAATGAGGTGAAGAAGAATCCTAGAGTGTCAGCTAAAGACTTACAAAAGTCTCTGGCATATGCTAACATCCCTGTTAGCGAATCTATGATATGTAAAACACTAAACAAGAATGGATTTCATGGGAGGATACCACAAAGGAAGCCACTGCTATCCAAGCAAAACATTGCTGCACATTTACAGTTTGCACAAGAGCACCTGGATGTTCCACAGTAGTACTGACAAAATATTCTGTGGACAGATGAAACTAAAGTTGAGTTGTTTGGAAGAAACACACAACACTATGTGTGGAGAAAAGAGGCACAGCACACCAACATAAAAACCTCATCCCAACTGTGAAGTACGGTGGTGGGGGCATCATGGTTTGGGGCTGCTTTGCTGCGTCAGGGCCTGGACGGATTGCTATCATCGATGGAAAAATGAATTCCCAAGTTTATGAAGACATTTTGCAGGAGAACTTAAGGCCATCTGTCCACCAGCTGAAGCTCAACAGAAGATGGGTGTTACAACAGGACAATGACCCAAAGCATAGAAGTAAATCAACAACAGAATGGGTTAAACAGAAGAAAATACGCCTTCTGAAGTGGCCCAGTCAGAGTCCTGACCTCAACCCGATTGAGATGTTGTGGCATGACCTCAAGAAAGCGATTCACACCAGACATCCCAGGAATATTGCTGAACTGAAACAGTTCTGTAAAGAGAAATGGTCAAGAATTACTCCTGACCGTTGTGCATGTCTGATCTGCAACTACAGGAAACGTTTGGTTGTAGTTATTGCTGCCAAAGGAGGTTCAACCAGTTATTAAATCCAAGGATTCACATACTTTTTCCACCTGCACTATGAATGTTTACATGGTGTGTTGAATAAAAACATGGCAACATTTAATTCTTTGTGTGTTATTAGTTTAAGCAGACTGTGATTGTCTATTGTTGTGACTTAGATGAAGATCAGATCACATTTTATGATCAATTTGTGCAGAAATCCATATCATTCATAAGGGTTCACATACTTTTGCTTGCAACTGTATATATTATAACTAGTAAAATCTGCCGTGTCCCTTTAACCAATGATATTTAATGCCACATTTTTTTCATGTTCATCTTTTAGCCTGATATCTTTTTCATGCTCTATTTTCATCCTGTGGTATATTGAGGATATTATGGATTATTCCCTCAGTCTTACTCATTATATATTGTATATATATGTGTGTGTGTGCTCGGTCCTTCAGTTTTGTCTGACTCTTGATGACCTATAGATCGCAGCATGCCAGGCACATCAGTCTGTTTCTGCTTGTGCCTCTCCATATGGTTTTCATGGCAAGGATACTGGAGTGGGTTGTCAGTTCATTCTGCAGTTGACCGCAATTTGGCTGACCTGTCCACTATGACCTGTCAATCTTGGGTGACCCTACATGGTATTGCTCACATCTTCATTGAAGTACACAAGCCCCTTCACCACGACAAGGTAGCGATCCAGAAGGGGATATATATTAAAGGAAGTCATGTTTGATAATGGCTATGGATTGAAGAGCGATGCATTTGTTGGCACATTTGCACGTCCCAGCTCAACTTCCCAGAATGCAGTGTAATAACTGTTTTTCTCAGAACTCTGAGCTGGAAGCAGTTTTTTTAATTTGCTTTAGACATTCAAATGTGAACACAGATGTACTTTTTATTTACTATATATATCTATATATATATATATATATATATATATATATATATATACACAACTGAAAATGAAATGTTTTCGAATGTCTCGGGGTGGACTTGGTTGGAGAGTCTCATTAGTGGCCGGTGTACCCTTTTGGCCACGCTGTCCTCAGTTGATGATGTGTATAGATATTTCTACATCATGGCCATGAAGGAGGAAGGTCCCAGAGGTACAGGATGTCAGATGGGCTTTAAATAGAAAGATTTGTGATGAGCGTGGGCAACAAGTGCTCAGTTCAGGAAGCCGCAGAGACACGTGAGCTGACTGCGGCTCCTTAGCATAAGGGATGAGCATGGGTCCCGCGGGGTGGTTAAACATAACTGGGCCTAGTACTGGGTATTATATTATTTTTATATACATACATACATACATACACACACATATATATATATATATATATATATATATAATGTTTCATTATTTAGGTAGACACCATTTGGTTCCTTGGATTACCACTTTTTCCCAGTATAATCCCAATAGGGACGCAGAGGTCACATCTAGTATTTGGTTATTTTGCCATCTCACAACCAACTGATTCTATATTCATAACTACAGCTTCATCAGATTATTTAAACGGCCACGCACAATGAAAAATGTTTAAGTCAGACTCTGAGCATACTTAAGCAGGAAAAAGGTCCTACATCATGTTTTTACTTAGAAAAATGTTGATGTCTCTGCAGGAACCTGGAGGGATCCATGATACATTGGTAAAAGTTGTTTGTGTGTGGGATTGACTTTTACATTTCTGTAGAGCTATTGTTGCAGTGAATGATGCAAGGGGTCTGCTTATGTACCCATGAGAGGGAATGGGCTTTATGTCTGTTTCAGTTGTATATAGTTATATTTATATATTTCCTTCTTCCTACAACCCTCAGTTTAATGATAGCCAAAACACACACCCTGCTGTCCGAGCTCTGAGGAAGTGCTGTAACAAACACATAATGGATTCCTGTACTTATAAACAGTGTCTCCAAAAATTTAGATTTTCCCCAAAAATGCTTTATGCCCATGGCTTACACAGCAGCTAATATTGCTAGTTTGGTACATACTTGGAAAACAAATGTCATTTTTCTTGAACTACACTATCCTTTCACATCTCCCTTTGTTTCCTGCAGGGAGTCCATGAATCTAAAGGCGTGACCCAGGAGTACCTGAACCTGGAGTCCCTGCTCCAGAAGGTGGTGTCTCCGTACCTCGGTACTTATGGACTGTACTCCAATGAGGGGCCCGTCACTCACGCTTCCTGTATCCTAGGTAGGAACACTATGGGGAGCATTTATTAAAGGGTTAATAGTGCTTTAGTAAACAATTATGTTCACAAAGTATTCTGTAAAGGGAAATAAATTAAAAGCAATTCATGTTATGGCAGTAAATATTTTTTTTATTTGCACCGACCCGTTTTGTGTTCCTGCACTCCATGTGCATGCGGCTTATAATAAATGGGGCAGACATCAAGTTCATTTAAGCACCATTTGGACTGCAGGGTATGGGTGGCTATTGGCTGCAATATTAAAGTGCTTGGATTGAAATAAAGAATTTATATATGTATACAGTGGATATAAAAAGTCTACACACCCCTGTTAAAATGTCAGGTTTCTGTGCTGTAAAAAAATGAGACAAAGATAAATCATTTCAGAACTTTTTCCACCTCTAATGTGACCTATAAACTGTACAACTCAATTGAAAAACAAACTGAAATCTTTTAGGTAGAAGGAAGAAAAAATATAAAAATAAAATAATATGGTTGCATAAGTATGCACAGCCTTAAACTAATACTTTGTTGAAGCACCTTTTTGATTTTATTACAGCACTCAGTCTTTTTCGGTATGAGTCTATCAGCATGGAAGATTTTGACTTGGCAAGATTTGCCCACTCTTCTTTGCAAAAACACTCCAAATGTGTCATATTGCGAGGGCATCTCCTGTGCACAGCCCTCTTCAGATCACCCCACAGATTTTCAATCGGATTCAGGTCTGGGCTCTGGCTGGGCCATTCCAAAACTTTAATCTTCTTCTGGTGAAGCCATTCCTTTGTTGATTTGGATGTATGCTTTGGGTCGTTGTCATGCTGAAAGATGAAGTTCCTCTTCATGTTCAGCTTTTTAGCAGAAGCCTGAAGGTGTTGTGCCAATAATGACTGGTATTTGGAACTGTTCATAATTCCCTCTATCTTAACTAAGGCCCCAGTTCCAGCTCAAGAAAAACAGCCCCAAAGCATGATGCTGCCACCACCATGCTTCACTGTGGGTATGGTGTTCTTTTGGTGATGTGCAGTGTTGTTTGGAATTATGGCCAAAAAGTTCAACCTTGGTTTCATCAGACCATAACACCTTTTCCCACATGCTTTTGAGAGACTTCAGATGTGTTTTTGCCAAATGTAGCCTGGCTTGGATGTTTTCCTTTGTAAGAAAAAGCTTTCGTCTTGCCACTCTACCCCAAAGCCCAGACATATGAAGAATACGGGAGATTGTTGTCACATGTACCACACAGCCAGTACTTGCCAGATATTCCTGCAGCTCCTTTAATGTTGCTGTAGGCCTCTTTGCAGCCTCCCAGACCAGTTTTCTTCTCGTTTTTTCATCAATTTTGGAGAGAGCTCCAGTTCTTGGTAATGTCACTGTTGTGCCATATTTTCTCCACTTGATGATGACTGTCCTTACTGTGTTCCATGGTATATCTAATGCCTTGGAAATTCTTTTGTACCCTTCTCCTGAGTGATACCTTTTAACAATGAGATCCCTCTGATGCTTTGGAAGCTCTCTGTGGACCATGGCTTTTGGCAACTTTATTTGTGGTTAATCAGAGGCACTTTAAATGATGGCAGGTGTATGCTGACTCCTATTTAACATGATTTGGAATGTGATTGCTTAATTTCGAACACAGCTACATCCCCAGTTATAAGAGGTGTGTAGACTTATGCAACCATATTATTTTATTTTTATATTTTTTCTTCCCTCCACCTAAAAGATTTCAGTTTGTTTTTCAATTGAGTTGTACAGTTTATAGGTCACATTAAAGGTGGAAAAAGTTCTGAAATAATTTTTCTTTGTCTCATTTTTTTACAGCACAGAAACCTGACATTTTAGCAGGGGTGTGTAGACTTTTTTTATCCACTGTATATATATACAGTATATCTTCTTTATGTCACAGCTCCTACTGTGAACAATATTGTACCCAGCACTAAGTGCAGTTCATGTTGTTTTTAATCGTCTTAAATACATATTTACTTAAATGTATTTATATATATATATATATATATATATATATATATATATATATATATATATATATATTTAAGTGACATACTTTCCTGTTAAGGTTTGCAAACATAAACATTTAATAAAATATTGTATTGGGCCTTAAAGGGATGTGGAAGTTTTTGGGATTTTACTATGTACATAATATACCTATTTACTTTTATGCACCTTATTTATTAAGAAGTGCTTATAAGATCTGTTTTTATTGCCTAAAATCAAACAAATAGTCCCTGTATGGGTCTCCCCACCGTGTATGTAGGCTCCTTAGTACTGGGTGTGCAGTGTCTCATAATAACCAATCAGTGACTATCTATCTGCAACATGCTCCTGAAACATGGTCCCTGATAGGCTAGCGCACTGCACATGCAGCCCTACAGAGTCTGTGTCTGCATATGCTGCAGTGGGCAGACCCATACATCGATTATTTCTATGATTGTGTGAGCACATCTTCATAAAATAAAGTACATAAAAGTGAACAGATACACAGGTATGTTATATATCTAGTAACATCCATATCCATTTATATGAATCATTGGGACTGGGGCTGGGGTATTGTTTTAGATCATCTGGTGTCCCTTTATATGTTATTTTATAGCCACAATAACTATATACATAAGGAGTAGAGGTGATACTGATAGAGTTTTGTGTTCTTTTACATACGATTCCCTCGATCAGCAGTTTGAGCATCTTAAATGAGCTGAACGATTATTTATATGTAAATACTGCCACCTGGTGGATTTTATGAGTAACTACAAAAAATATGGCTTGAATTATATGAAAATATTATATTTATGTTCTATGGAACATGGAACTTATAACAGATAAGAACCAGAAAGGTCCATTTATTCTGCCAATTCTATCTTCCTCGAGATTTGGCTTAATTTATCCATAGGATAGCCTTAAAGGGACATGGAAGATTTCTGGATTTCACTATTTTAACAGCCTTATTAAATTGCGATTCGGCCAATTGAATAGGGCTCTATTTAAGCACAGAGCATATATTTTTTACAGCATTTTTTAGTTAGTGAAGACCTGGCTTTTGGATAGAAGATCACGAACTAAAAACTTCTGTAAGAAAATATGCTTAAATAGAGCCCTATTCAATTGACCAAATCGCAATTTAATAAGGCTGATAATATCCCTGGGTATCTATTTACTTTTATGCACTTTATTTTATTAAAATGTTTTTATAAGGTCTTTTTTCTGCCTAAAATCATACAATTTGTACCTGGTTGGTCTGCCCTCTGTAGCTCATGCAGCTCATGAATACATAGACTGTGAAGAGCAGTGTTTCAAACTAGCCAATCAGTGACCTCTCTCAAGTAGCATGTTGCAGAATGTTGCCATTGATTGGTCAGTATGATACAGTACCACTGCTGTACTTAGAAGTACTCTGTCTTCATGAGCTGCAGAGGGGCGAAAACAGGAATGATTTGTAATGTTTTAGGCAGAAAAAAACAGATCTTATAAGCACTTCTTAATAAAATGCAGTGCATATAACCATAAAACCTGAGTGAGAAAAACATTTTTAACTTATTTTTAGAATTTCAAATGGACTTACAAATGTACTATTTATTATATATATATATTCTATCTTCTAAGCTCTACATATGGAAACATTTTTTTTTGCATGAAAATGTACTAAAATAAACATTAATAAAGTTACCATAGATTTTGCAAACTTTCTTCAGTTGACTTTTAGAATGAACGCCCCTGAAAATCCAAGATAAATTGGAATAAAACCCATAATTAGTTGTGGCCAATCAGAGGCAGATACAACAATATATCAGTTTCTGTCTGAAACAAAACTGCTTTGGAAGCAGCAATGATAGTGACGGCTGATTGGCTAGGACACAACTCCGCACAGCTTATTGGCTAGTACACTCTGCCTACATAGGTATCTTGGGGGGTGGAGCTCACACAAGAAATTTCAAATGTACGTTGAATTACAAATATAGAGAATTCCTCAATAAAATGATTTCATATGAGACGCCCGATCAGAAAGACAGGACAGACCCAAACTTCCATATAGCTTGAAGGTCATGAAGACCTACCATAACATAACATTTGTGATATTGTTTCTATTCCAGAAAAACGCATGTTCAGACGTTGCCCAAAATCTGGAGAAATCATCGCCAAGAATCCAGTGGTGAGATCCAAGAGTTACAACAACCCTCTCCTGACCCCGGTGGCCGAGTATGAGATGGAGAGCTTGGCGGCCAATGGGACTGGAATCCGACGACACTCCGTGTCCGAAATGACCTCACTCCTGGAAATCCAAGGATACTCCAATCTGACCACCATCTTGGACAGCAGCTCCAAATTATCCATGTCAACCACCAAAACGCAACCTCCAACGGAACTGGAGAGATCCAATATAGGCAATGGACAGTTTACTGGCAAAATAACCATGGACGAAGAACAACAAGGACATCTCCACAGCCCAAGCTCAAGAGAAGACCTGTCCAGAGACTCAACGCTGCTTCCTGCCCCGTCCTCCAGTCCAGAGACGATAGTCGATAGAATTTTAGAATCCGTAGACTCGGACTGTGAAGGAATTTTTATTGATTTTGGCCGCAGTTGCGCAAATTCATCAGGCTACGCCGTGGACGTTGGCCGGCAGAGTCTTGTATAGGAGACATTTTTTATTTTTCTTTATACTTTGCTCTCATTGGTAGATTGGTTTATGTTCTGGTACTGAACAGATATTTGGGAAATGATCAACTGGAACAGAGAGAAACATGGAAAATATCACAGAGTACATAGGCGTAGACTTCCATTTTGTTTTTTATTCAGAGCTCTTGAACTCCCAAAATAATGCTAAAAACCCAAAAAGGAAGTTTTTAGGAGGATACGAAGCTAGTGAATGGAGGGCCCTAATGCAACATAATTTGGGGGACCCTTGCAACCTTCTCTATCCACCATTTGGGGTCAATCAAAAGCCAACAATATATGTAGATAATCAGATTACTCCTATCTGATGACATCATCTTTCTATGAAGAAATTATCTGCCATTCTCATCTAATCATTTAGTAGCAGAGGGCCCTACCCTGTTGTGGGCCCCAGTACTTTATACCTGCTGCACCGGCTCCACCACCAGTTTATCTATTTACTTTTGCGTACTTTATTTCATAAGAAGTGCTTTTAAGCCTAAAATCAAACAAATAGTCCATGTATGGGTCTGCCCCCTCCAGCATATGCAGACACAAACATATCGCTGGATGTGCAGTGTAATGTCCTAGCCTATGAGGCACCATGTCTCTCAGCAGCATGTTTCTTAGAGATGGCCACTGATTGGTTTGTATGAGATACTGTCTGCATAAGCTGCAGTGGGCCGACCCATACAGGGACTATTTGTGTGATTTTAGACAGTAAAAACTGAGCTTATAAGCACTAACATAAAGTACATCAAAGTAAATACACAGAATATTATATACATAGTAACATCCAGAAAATGTCCATAACCCTTTAAGAACACGGGCCTAGATTCACTAAGGTCCTAGGCTAGTGGGGGTCCAGGACACCTTGCCCAACGGTATTCACAAAGATTATCTCATTATAATAACGATGCAAGCTCACCTGCCAAGTCGTTCTATCATTTTTTTTGAATTCCTAAAAATCCAGTAAGTCTCTGGTATAGGACAGTAGACAAAATGATTCTAAGAATGCTCAGGTTCCTGTGCCATGTCTGTCTATCTATCTATCTCCATCCATCCATTTGTCTGTCTATCTATCCTTCCCTCTATCTATCCTTCTATCTATCTATCTATTTATCTATCTATCTATCTATCTATCTATCTATCTATCTATCTATCTATCTATCCTTCCTGTCTATATTCTATCTATCCTTCCTGTGTATCTTTCTATCCATCCATCCTTCCCTCTATCTATCTATCTATCTATCTATCTATCTATCTATCTATCTATCTATCTAACTATTTTCAGCATTAACAGATTCCACCTTTTGTTCCACCAATTTTAAAATAATTTAGATAACTTACATGCTATATCTCACAACTCATCCTTTGAACTTGCAGAGACCATTTTCATTGTTTTCCCCATAGCGTCACAGCTGATGCAACATAGAGCCAGGCGCTGCTTCTGATTGGTGAAAAACTCCACAGACTGGCTGAGAAAATGTAAAATACCTAATAATCTTGAAGTTGTCTGTTATCAGTACAAATACTCTCTCTGCTCTCTAGAGGGTTTGTGATCCCATATCACATATATAGTTGTCAGCATACGAGACGTTGCTCACGCTTGCGGGCTCGCATAGCGAACCCGCTGCCCTCGCGAAGGCGCTCCTTGCCAGCAACTGCGACCCTCGCGAAATTTACGAGGGTCGCAGTTGCTGGCAAGGAGCGCCAAAGTGTAGATGTTCAAACAAGAAAGCTGTTAACTGGAGACCAAAGTGGTCCTTCCAGGCTATAATCATGGAAGTTGTACCTGTCTGCTGCCATGTCCTATCTGCTGTAGAGCCATAAATCAGTACTCAGCTCTCAATGTTACTGAAGCAAGATCAGAATCTCTTCCATCACTCCCATGTTCTATTCTTTGATACTTTGTATTCTGCACCGGCCCGACCAGCCAACCTCATATAAACAACTCAAAATGGTCCAATTCTTTAACATACTGGATGCACAGGACTATGCCTTTAAGAAAAAAAACTTTCATAATGAGGTCCTTTAAACGCCATTTAAAAAAAATTCTAATAACATTATCAAGTGTAGATAACGTGCTGTTAATTAGAGACCAAAGTGGCCCATCCAGGCCATGATCATCCAAGGTATAGCTGTCTGCTGCCATGTCTTATCTGCTGCAGGGCCATAAATCGTTTGAGCTCTCAATGTAACTGTAGCAAGATCAGAATCTGTTCCATTACTCTCCTGTTCTACTCTTTGTAGTGTAGATGTTCAAGCCATTAATTGGAGACCAAAGTGGTCCTTCCAGGCCATAATCATGCGAGTTATAGCTGTCTGCTGCCATGTCTTATCTGCTGCATAAATTGATTGTGAGCTCTCAATGTTACTGTAGCAAGATCAGAATCTCTTCCATCCAATGTTCTACTCCTTGATACTTTGTATTCTGCAGCGGCCGGACCAGCCAACCTCAAATAAACTGCTCTCGGCTTCAGCGTCCAGGACATAAACCAGCGCCATATAGTATATTTTCTTTAAAGCAACTCGTGCCAAAGGCCTTGGGGAGAGGACGCTGTATCCGTTTGATTTGTTGGGGCTCCGGTTTATTCAATTAAATTGTTGAAGAACTGTTGTGAGGATATATCGTGTCTACGAGGATCGCCATAAAGTATTGAGACTCCACAGGTCCCCAAATCACTATCCAGCGAAGAGAAAAACAACATTGCTGCTCTGTGACATATTTTTATATAAATCAATATATTGTAATTCCTAATTTTTAAATAAAATTTAATAATTCTTATGAAGAAATAAATGTACTATGTCTTTAAGAGTAGCCTTGTGTAACAAATTTGATTATGCATTTATAATTTAAAAATGGCAAAAAAAATGTTTTTTAATCAAATATTGTTTTTTTTTAAGTTGAGAAGGTGTTAAAGGGACACTAAAGTGGTAAATTGGGTCATTTTCATGTAAAAGTGTAAGTTGCATAATGAACACTCTATTGGCCAAGTAAAATTATTATTATAAATTATTGCTATTAATTCCACTCTTCTGGCATCTCTCCCTCCTGCATTTGTGTGTAAGGTGGCTGAGCAGCAAGCTGTGAATCTCCATGTTGAATCCTCCAATGCACACAGCCAGTGACTTCCTATTTTTCCTAATTTATTCTTCTTATTAGAATTATTGCTATTAATTACGGTCTTATTGCATCTAAGAGGCTGCAATGTCGGCATCTCTCCCTCCTACATTCCTGTGTGAGGTGGCTGGGCAGCAAGTTGTGAATCTCCATGTTGAATCCTATAATACATCTTATAAGGCAGTGACTTCCTATTTTGTGATGTAGCTTCTGGTGCAGGAGCCAGCACCACATGACCCAGTGGTCCAATAGGAAGCTGATGGTCGTGCTGTGTGCTTTGGAAGAGGCAATATGGAGATTCACAGCTTTCTGCCTGCCCCCCTTACACAATAAAACTTTCTGAGGGATGGAGGGAGAGAGACTGGCCCCATGGCAGCCCTTAGAGGTGAGATAAGGGACACTGAAAATAGTAATTCATAACTTGCTATACCAATCTTAGACTTTTTAGTGCCATTATTTGTTTTACGTTAGTATTTCTTTAAAGCTACAGACATTGCTGATCCCGTTCTGTTAAATAAAGCAAATTTTGGACATAAAATTGTAAAGTGATCATAAATTAAATTGACTGTGTTTATTCAGTGTATTCAAAAAATGGTATTAATTCAAAGCTGTCTGACTTTATGATCACTTTCCAACTGTTCATATTAGTTTTTTTAAACTATATTTGAACTGTATTTACTCTTAATGCCAACAAAAATCCTGAGTAATGTTTAAAACACGGGCGTATTTAGATTTTATCCTGCCCTAGGCCCATTTAGACTTATGCGCCCCCCAGCCCCTTTTTCTTGAGAGCATCCACAACCAAGTTATTACTCCTCCAATCCCCTTACTATTCAGTGTAAGTCCCGCGCAAGACAACAGACTGGGCATTCTCAGACCCCATGAAATGATTTATCATGGACCTATTTTTTTTTTGCAAGTGGATTTTCCTTTGCAAGTAAAAGCTGATAAATTGCAGAGTGCACTAATTGTGTTCAGGTGAGAAGGCAGAAGTTAATATAAACAGGAGAAGGGGTGAACTTGTGAGCTTGCGAACATTTCTAGTATAAGTGCAAGTCTAGTAAAAGTGTAGGAGTTTAAATAAAAGTAGGAACAGGTGGGGGGGCAGATTTAAAGTGCAAAGGGGGAACGATAAAGGAAAGATATATATATATATATATATATATATATATATATCAATTATTTCACATATGGTGGGCTAAGAGTGATAGAAGCCCTCCACCGTACAAAGTACAGTAGTACAAATAAGGAATAGTACATTAGTGATTCCACTTGAATGTCTAAAAATAAGTTGATAAAAACGTATTTCCTGCTCAAATTTCTCAGAAACACAGTATATGCACTGCAATCTGGGAAAACTGGGCGGGACATGCAAATGAGGCCACATAATGCACCATCACTCTGTCAATCCAAACCATTTTAAACATGGCTCCTTTAAAGCATATGCTTACTGTATTTCACAGTTTTAAACATAGCAACGGATGGATTTTTCACAAACCAGGTCACTTAACCACATACAGTACTGTTTCACGGTTACTGCCGATCCTCAGTATGGTGTGAGTGCCTGGTTTGTGTGTATATATATATATATATATATGCATTTTTGGAGACAATAATAATAACTATGAGTCAGTCCAGTGGCAACCTCACTCAGTGTACATTATTATTATTATTATCTTTATTTATATTGCGCCAACATATTCCGTAACGCTGTACAGGGGTTTAGTACATGGCAAAAAACAAACTTAACACCTTAAAGAATGGAGGGCCCTGTTTTTGAGCATATAATCAAATGTACATAGTGCTTGTTTCCAAGACACGGACACACAATTAAAAATTTGCAAACTTACAATCTAAGGGCCTCATTCTATTATCGGCCGGGCGTAAATCTTGCTACCGGCCGTAAGCTCTGCAAACGTAAAACTCAAAAATAAATTCAAGCCTGCACTGTACAGCTCTGTAAATGCTAGGGATCATATTGGGGGACATGAGGATTAAAAGTAACCCACTCTCAAGCTTGCACATCAGCCCAAACCCGAGTTCAAATTAACTGTTTATTTTCCGGCTGCGGCGTGGGCGGGTCTGAGGTGCTCCAAGCCCTATGGACTTTTTACATGGATATTTGACGTATATTAAAAAATATATATTTTACGGATTTGAGTATAGGGGAATTTTATGCTATTTTTGCTAACACCGAAAACCACTTTATAGTGTTCTCAAAGTGCAGGATGGCTTTATTTGGGCTATATTTCGTGCTTAATTGGTGCTAGCGGGACCTCTTTCCTGCAAGTAAGCTGCGGCTCGCTTTTAGCCTTGCATAGAGGGTTCCCGGAGCAATTGAATTGCAAATAGGATTTTCTTACGGCCGATTTCCTTGCGGCCATTTTAGATCAAAGGATTTCCTCCGGCGCGAGCGGGCGCAAGAGATAGCAAGGCACCGGCCGCAAGCCTGCCAGAATCCCCGGCCGGAGGGGAATAGAATAGCAGAATAGCTTGCGGCCGGTCCTTGCGGCCCCGCAACGGCTGCGGCCGCTAATAGAATGAGGCCCTAAGGGTTTAGGTGTTATACAAGAGGGTGACAAATACAAAATGGCAACGTGAATGCAATTTGTTTAATCAATTGGAGGGGTCTGTGTGTTCTACTGTAGATTGTGGGTGGGAGTGTTATTAAACTGTGGAGTGTGCAGTTGTAATTATAAAGGCTGAAGGTGATATGATTTTTTAAACAGGTGTGTTTTTAGTAATTTTTTAAGGTTTTGAGGCAGGAAGATAATCTAATGGAGCGAGGCAAGGAGTTCCAAATAGTAGAGGCTGCACGGGAAAAGTCCTGAAGACGGGAGTGAGAGGAGGTGATGAGAGAGCAGGAAAGAAGAAGGTCGTTAGCAGGACTAAGGGGCGGTTGGGAGAGTATTTTGAAACAAGAGCAGAGATATAAGGGGGTGCACTGTTGTTGAGGGCTTTATGTGTTAGGGTCATGATTTTAAATGTGATTCGGGAAGCTATGGGAAGCCAGTGGAGGGCCTGACAGAGAGGAGCTGAAGACACTGATCGTTTGGTATTGAAGATGAGTCTAGCGGAGGCGTTCATTATGGATTGGAGGGGAGACAGACGAGAGATGGGTAGGCCAGCAAGGAGTGAATTGCAGTAGTCGAGTCGAGATATGATGAGAGAGTGTATAAGAATTTTAGCTGTGTCTTGTGTAAGATAATGACGAATTTTGGAGATGTTTTTTAGGTGAAACTGACAAGATTTAGTTATCGATTGGATGTGAGGAATAAAAGAGAGGGCAGGATCCAGTAGAACCCCAAGACAGCGGGCCTGGGAGGTGGGAGTGATGATGGTGTTGTCAACAGTGAGAGATATTTGAGGAGTGGAAGCTGTAGTAGAGGGTGGAAAGATTAGGAGTTCAGTCTTAGACATGTTGAGTTTTTAGTTGACGGGTAGACATCCAGGAGGATATGCTAGAGAGGCAGTTGGAAACTTGAGCTAAAAGAGAGAGGGATAGATCGGGTGCAGAGAGGTAGATTTGAGTATCATCTGCATGGAGATGATACTGAAATCCAAAGGATTTTATGAGGGTGCCAAGGGAGGAGGTGTAGATGGAGAAGAGGAGGGGGCCTAGGACAGAACCTTGGGGAACGCCAACAGACAGAGGGAGAGGTGAAGAAGAGGTGCCAGATAAGGAGACTCTAAATGTACGATCTTTTAGATAGGATGGGAACCATAAAAGAGATGTGCCCTGGATGCCAAATGGAGCGGAGAGTTTGGATTAGAGGAGGGTGGTCAACTGTGTCGAAGGCAGCAGAGAGGTCCAGGAGAATTAGAATGGAGAAGTTACCCTTTGATTTGGCAGTTAGCAAGTCATTGGTGACTTTTGTGACGGCTGTTTCTGTTGAGTGTTGGGCACGGAAACCAGATTGGAAGGGGTCAAGAAGAGAATTGGAAGAAATAAATTGAGTGAGGCGATTGTAAACAAGCCGCTCAAGCAGTTTAGAAGCCAGGGGAAGTAGTGAGATAGGGCGATAGTTGGAGGCAGAAGCTGGGTCAGATGAGGGCTTCTTGAGAATGGGTGTAATTACGGCATGTTTTAAGGAGGATGGAAACCTGCCAGTGTTTAGGGAGAGGTTGAATAGATGTGTGAGAGCTGGGATAAGTGCGTGGATAGGGGAGGAATTAGCTGTGAAGGAATAGGATCATGTGGACATGTGGTAAGGTGAGAGGTTGATAGTAAAGTAGATACTTCATCCTCGTTAACAGGGTCAATGGAATCCATAGTGGAGGAGGGATTGGGGAAGGGTAAGGATTGGGTGTTGTCGGCTTGTGGAAAGGATGGTGGGATAGGGTCAAGCTGGGAGGAGAGCTCATTTTGGATAGTTTCAATTTTAGTTGTAAAGTGGCTGGCAAAGTCATCAGCAGTTAGACAGGAAGGGGCAGGAGGCGGGGGTGGGCAGAGGAGGGTGTTAAATGTAGCAAATAAACGTTTAGGGTTGGAGGACAGGTTTGATATTAGTGATGAGAAGTAGTGTTGTTTGGCAAGATTGAGGGCAGACAAGTAGGAGCGCAAGGTAAACTTGTAGTGGAGAAAGTTTGCTGAAGTGCGAGATTTCCTCCATAATCGTTCTGCAGTGCGTGAGCATCTCTGTAGATAGCGTGTTTGTGCAGTGTGCCATGGTTGTGGATGAGAGCGAGGGCGTTTGCTTGTGTTTATGGGGGCCAGAGAGTCAAGGGTGGAAGTTAGAGTAGTGTTGTTCTGTGAAGTGGCGATGTCAGGGCAGGCAAGGGTGGTGAGGGGGCTGAGAAGGGGTTTTAGTACATTTGACAATTGTTGTGGGTTGAGTGCTTGCAGGTTTCTGCGTGTTCTGATGGCAGGATTTGAAGAAGGGTGGTGAGCGGAAGATGAGGTGAGGTTGCAAGTTAGCAGGTGGTGGTCAGATAGGGGAAGTGAGGAGATGTCAAGGTTGGAGATAGTGCAGAGATGAGTAAAAATAAGGTCAATGGAGTGTCCACCACTGGGAGTTGCGGAATCTGTCCAAGGGAAGAAGTAAGTGCAAGTAATTTTGCAGTTGTTGGGGAGGTGGGGGTGTCAGTGGCTATGTTGAAAACGCCAAGAATGAGTGAAGGTATATTGGAGGAGAGAAAGTGTGGGAGCCAGGCGGCAAAGTTGTCCAGAAATTGAGAGGGTGATCCAGGTGGGCAATAGATCACAGCTACTCGCAGAGGGATGGGAGAGAAGATGCGGATAGTGTGGACTTCCAAAGATGAGAATTGGAGGGAGGGAACAGGGGGTATGCAGTGAAAAGTGCAGCGAGAGGATAGTAGTATGCCCACACCTCCACCTTGTTTGTTCCCAGGTCTAGGAGTGTGGCTGAAGTGCAGACCACCATAAGAGAGTGTGGCAGGGGAGGCAGAGTCAGATGAAGTGAGCCAGGTTTCCGTGATAGCCAGAAAATTGAGGGAGTTGGAAATGAAGAGATCATGAATGAAGGTAAGTTTATTGCAAACAGACCTTGCATTCCAGAGGGCACAGGAGAAGGGCAAAGAAGATGGTTTGTGACAAGTAATGGGTATTAGATTATGCGTGTTTTGGGCATTTGCTGCCCTGGGGACTCTGCGTGGCTGACAGCAGGTGAGAATGAGTGAGGGGCCTGGGTTAGGGGATATATCCCCACAAGCCATCAGAAGAAGGAGAGAAAGTAAAAGGAGATGGGAATAGGACTTACATTTTAAGACATCCTGTCATATGTATGCAATACTGGAACAGATGATCCAGGGTCCATACCTCTGTGAGAGGTGTGAACATGTTACCTCTCTAGAAGCTCAAATTGGAGATCTGGAGAGGAAAATTGCAGCACTTAGTGATACTGCTCCACTGGAAAGGGGGTTGGTGCTCACTGAGCACAGTTTAGCTGGGCCTAGCATGGCGGGTGGAGCTGGGGCTAGTGAGGATGTCCAGGGAGGTAGCTGGGTTACAGTTAGAAGGGGAATCAGGGGAAAGGGGAGGAGGCAGGCCAGTTCTGAGTTGGCAAACACCAACAGATTTGCCAGATTGAGTGAAACTGTTGGGGATGTCCATTCAGGAATGGCAATGCCAGATAGAGCTGTTCCCTCTAACAGCCGGGAGAACAGTTCTACTGGAGGAGTGGGAGGGCAGAATAGGCAGAGCAACAGACAGGTTTTGGTGGTAGGGGACTCTATTATTAGGAAGGTAGACAGGGTGATTTGTCACCCAGACCCCAGCAATCAAACAGTTTGCTGTCTCCCGGGTGCTCAGGTTCGTCATGTTGTGGATCTGGTAGACAAATTATTAGGAGGGGCTGGAAATGAACCTGCGGTCTTGGTACATATTGTTACCATGACAAAGTTAGTGGGAGATGGAGTGTCCTAAAGAATGATTTTAGAGAACTTGATAATAAGCTGAAGGCAAGGACCTCCAAGGTAGTATTTTCTGAGATACTACCAGCACCACGTGCCAGCCCAGGGTGGCAGAAGGAGCTTAGGGAGGTTAATGCGTGGCTAAAGATGTGGTGCACTAAGGAGGGGTTTGGGTTTTTAGAGCACTGGGCTGACTTCTCACTTCGGTACAATCTCTACAGTAGGTATGGATTGCACCTTAATGATGAGGGAGCTTTTGTGCTAGGGGATAGGATGGTAGAACGGCTGGGGGATTTTTTAAACTAGTAGGTGGGGGGAGGGACTATATATAAGTAATGGGGTAGAAAGTGTAGAGGGTATAAGGGATGAATTAACAACTCATAGGGGAGGAGATGGGGGAGGGGTGGTACTAAGTAATTCAAGTACAGGGGCAGGCACTTCAGAACTACAGACTCATAACATAAGGTGTATGCTTGCTAATGCCATAAGCTTGCCAGGAAAAATGGAAGAATTATTTGCAATTAATGAAAAATGGGATTTAATAGGCATTACCGAAACGTGGTGGGATGAATCTCATGACTGGACTGTTAATCTGGATGGTTATAACCTATTTAGGAAAGATAGAGGCAATGGTAAAGGAGGAGGGATTTGTCTGTATGTTAAGCCTGAATGTAAGCCTATAGTCAGAGAAGATATTTATGGTGGACCTAGTGATAAAGCTGAATGTTTGTGGGTAGAGTTAAATAGCAGCAGAAAATTCCAAAAGAATATTAGTAGGAGTATGCTATAAACCCCCAAATATAACTGAAAGTGAGGAAATACAATTATTGTTACAGACTGGAAATGCAGCTAAGCATGGTCACGTTCTAATAATGGGAGATTTTAATTACCCTGAAATAAACAGGATAAATGAGACCAGCAGTTCAGTTAAGGGAAGCAAGTTGTTGAGTACACTCAAGGATCATTATCTGGCCCAGGTTATACAAGAACCTACTAGTAATGACGCCATCTTAGATTTAGTCATCCCAAATAATATTGATATAGTATCAAATGTTGAAATAGGGCAACCTTTGGGAAACAGTGATCACAGCACAGTCTCATTTGGGATTTAATTAAAAAATGTTTTTATTAAGGAGCCAACAAAAACTCTTAATTTTAAAAGGGCAGATTTTAACTGTCTAAGGGCAGCAATACAAAGTATAGACTGGGACAGAGAACTGATAGGTAAAAACACTGAACATAAATGAACAACATTTAAATCCTTACTAAATATACATACACATCGACATATACCGTGTGGGAATAAAAGTAAAAGGAGTAAATCCCATCCAACATGGCTTAACAATGATTTAAAGATCAATATACGGAGTAAAAAACAGGCATTTAAATTATACAAACAAGAGGGGACAGAGACTGCTTTACAGGAATACAAGAAAATCACCAAGGCAGCAAAAGGGCGATTAGACTGGCTATAATAGAAAATGAAAAATTAATTGCAAAAGAGAGTAAGACTAACCCTAAAATATTTTTTAAGTATATTAATGGGAAGAAGGCGAGGAAGGAAGCTATAGGACCATTAAAATGTGACACAGGCCATCTGATAATTAGTGACCAAGAAAAGGCAGATGAGCTAAATAGGTTCTTTTCTTCGGTATACACAAGGGAGGCACCAGTGGTTGGGACACAGCAACATAATGGGGCTACACTACCTTAACCAAATAATTGCTTAATGCAGGAAGTAATCCAAAAGAGGTTGGAGAAAATAAATGTTAATAAAGCCTCAGGTCCTGATGGAATACATCCAAGGGTACTAAGGGAGCTGGGTTCTGTAATAGCCAAACCATTATATTTAAATATTCAAGATTCACTCAACACAGGGTCTCTACCAGATGACTGGAGAAAAGCTGATGTGATACCTATATTTAAGAAGGGAGCAAGAGCAAATCTGGGGAATTATAGACCAAAAGGCGTCTAAGAGGAGATATGATTACCTTATATAAATACATCCAGGGTCAGTATAAAGATTTGTCAAGGGAGCTTTTTGTGCCAAGAGGTTGACAAGAAGACATTCCTTGAGGTTAGAAGTAAAACGATTCCACCTTAAAGAAAGAAAAGGGTTCTTCACAGTAAGGGTGGAATTCTCTACCAGAGGAGGTGGTGACAGCGGATTCGATAGATAACTTTAAAAGGGGACTGGATTTATTTCTAATTTAAAAAGGGAATTCAGGGATAATTAGAGAGAGAGTATTGATACAGGGAGAAATCCAATCGCCAGTATCTGGGGTCAGGAAGGAATTTCATTTCACTTGGGTTTTTTTTTTATGTTTGCCTTCCTCTGGATTAATTAATAATTAAAAATAATAATAAGAATAATAATTAAATAATTGATTAATAATTCATTAACAACTACCGTATATACTCAAGTATAAGCCAAGTTTTTCATCCCTTTATTTTTAGGCTAAAAAGGGTCCCCTCGGCTTATACTCGAGTCACTCTGCCCACCCCCCCACCCCCCCCGGATCGGATCGGAGGCCGGAGCAGGTAAGTGAGGGGAGGGGGGGGTATTTAGAGGGGTAGGATGAGGAGGGAGGTTGAGTAGGGAGGTTTAGGAGGGGGTTGAGGATGGGGTGGTTGAGGTTGAGGATGGGGGGTTGAGGTTGAGGAGGGAGGTTGAGAAGGGGGTTGAGGATTGGGGGTTGAGGTTGAGGAGGGAGGTTGAGAAGGGGCTTGAGGATGGGGGGGTTGAGGTTGAGGAGGGAGGTTGAGGAGGGGGTTGAGGATGAGGAGGGGGGCTGAGGATGAGGAAGGGCCTGAGGATGAGGAGGGGGCCTGAGGATGAGGAGGGGGGCTGAGGATGAGGAGGGAGGTTGAGGATGAGGAGGGGGGTTGAGGAGGGAGGTTGAGGAGGGAGGATGAGGAGGGAGGATGAGGAGGGAGGATGAAGAGGGAGGATGAGGAGTGGGTTTGAGGAGGTGGGGTTGAGGATGGGGGGTTGAGGTTGAGGAGCGAGTTGAGGATGGGGGGTTGAGGTTGAGGAGGGAGGTTGAGGATGGGGGGTTGAGGATGGGGGGGTTGAGGTTGAAGAGGGAGGTTGAGGAGGGGGTTGAGGATGAGGAGGGAGGTTGAGGAGGCGGTTGAGGATGGGGGGTTGAGGTTGAGGAGGGAGGTTGAGGAGGGGGTTCAGGATGGGGGGGTTGAGGTTGAGGAGGGAGGTTGAGGATGGGGGGTTGAGGTTGAGGAGGGAGGTTGAGGAGGGGTTGAGGATGAGGAGGGGGTTGAGGTTGAGAACGCGGTTGAGGATGAGGAGGGGGTTGAGGATGAGGAGGGGGGTTGAGGTTGAGGAGGGGGTTGAGGATGGGGGGTTGAGGATGAGGATGGGGGGTTGAGGAGGAGGGGGTTGAGGATGAGGAGTTGAGGAGGGAGGTTGAGGATGAGGAGGGATGATGAGGAGGGAGGTTGAGAATAAGGAGGGGGGAAGAGACACAGGGAAGGGAGAGGGGGGAAGAGACACAGGGAAGGGAGAGGGGAGAAGAGACACAGGAGAGAGAGGGGGACACAGAAGGCACAAAAGGGACACAGGGGGCAGCACATTTCTCACCCTCGGCTCACTAACTTTACCCAGTATTTTGTGGTAAAATAGGTGCCTCGGCTTATACTTGGGTCGGATTATACTCGAGTATATACGTTAATTAATTATATTCAATCCGCATATTGCAGATCAGAGGAGATCTTAAAAGTTCAAACTTGATGGACTGAAAGTCTTTTTTCAACCTTAATTACTATGGCCCTCATTCTATTAGCGGCCGTAGGAGATGCGGGGCCGCAAGCTATCCGGCTATTCTATTCCCCTCCGGCCGGGGATTCCGGCAGGCTTGCGGCCGGTGCCTTGCTATCTCTTGCGGCCGCTCGCGCCGGAGAAAAGCCTTTGATCTAAAACGGCCGCAAGAGAATCGGCCGCAAGAAATTCCTATTTGCAATTCAATTGCTCCGGGAACCGTCTCTGCAAGGCTAAAACCGAGCCGCAGCTTACTTGCAGGAAAAAGGTCCCGCTAGCACCAATTAAGCACAAAATATAGCCCAAATAAAGCCATCATGCACTCTGAGGAGACTATAAAGTTTAAGGTGTTAGCAAAAGTAGCACAACATTCCCCTATACTCAAATCCGTAAATAAATTATTTTTTAATATATGTCAAATATCCATGTAAAAAGTCCCGAGGGCTTGGAGCACCTCAGACCCGCCCACGCCGCAGCCAGAAAATAAACAGTTAATGTAAACTCGGATTTGGGCTGATGTGCAAGCTTGAGAGGGGGTTGCTATTAATCCTCATGTCCCCCAATATGATCCCTAGCATTTACAGAGCTGTACAGTGCCGTCTTCAATTTATATTTGACTTTAAAGATTTTGGAGCTTACGGCTGGTTCCAAGATATGCGGCCGGCTGTAAGAGGAGATCCTTGCGGGGCCGTATAATAGAATTGCAAAGTAACAGAACCCCCGCAAGGAATCGCAGCCTTACGGCCGATTTACAAACCGATAATAGAATGAGGCCCTATGTAACTATGTAACTATTTAGGTTTTATGCTGCCCTACGCCCAATTAGACTTTTGCACCTCCATGACCCATTTACTTGAGTACACCCACTCCCCGGTTATTAATCCTCTCACCCCCTTGCTTTATCCCGAGCTATAGGAGTATTAACGTATATTCGTATATTAGGTTCACTTACAGACAAGTAGACGTGTCTGCGCCTATAAATCCATTATTCTAAGGTACTGCACCCACATATTCACGCAGCCTGCTGCCCTCTGAAAATGTGCTGCCCTAGGCATAGACCTAAACACACCGCTGGAATATAGTTATAACATTTGAAGCGTTGACACCTGACTATAAGAAATTTACACAGAGTTGGAATTGGGCAATAGAGGCCGTTTATATATATATATATATATATATATATATATATATATATATATATATATAGGATGAGAAGGGCTTGTTAATACATTTCACTTTTCCGTTTTTGGGTTTGTGTCTCATTTTTTTTTTTTTTTTTAAGTTTGTTCCCTCAAATTCTGAGGTAAAGATTTTGTCAGAAATGCTTTAATAATCCTGCATAGATAGATGCTTATAGGTTTTTGAGAGACTGGGAGGTAGCTGCCTCCATTAGAAAGGTTCACCTACCACTTCTAAACATTGGCTAATTAGCCCGTAGGAATTCGACCCAACATGAGAGATAGGATGGGTCATATTCGGTATGTTTGTAGTCAGTATATATGTTTAAAGGAACAGAGAAGCACAAATGTAAATAGTGAGGATAGGAAGGGGAAACATAGGTTAAGAGGAATTAAGTCAATAAAGAAACTATGGGCCTCATTCTATTAGCGGCCGTAAATCGGCCGTAAGGCTGCGATTCCTTGCGGGGGTTCAGTTAACTCGCGATTCTATTATACGGCCCCGCAAGGATCTCAACTTACGGCCGGCCGCATATCTTGGAACCGGCCGTAAGCGCAGAAATCTAAAAACGCAAAAATAAATTCAAGCCTGCACTGTACAGCTCTGTAAATGCTAGGGATCATATTGGGGGACATGAGGATTAAAAGGAACCCACTCTCAAGCTTGCACATCAGCCCAAACCCAAGTTCAAATTAACTGTTTATTTTCCGGCTGCGGCGTGGGTGTGTCTGAGGTGCTCCAAGCACTCTGGACTTTTTACATGGATATTTTACGGATATTAAAAATAAAATATTTTACGGATTTGAGTATAGGGTAATTATGTGCTATTTTTTCTAACACCTAAAATCCCTTTATAGTCTTCTCAAAGTGCAGGATGGCTTTATTTGGGCTATATTTCGTGCTTAATTGGTGCTAGCGAGACCTCTTTCCTGCAAGTAAGCTGCGGCTCGCTTTTAGCCTTGCAGAGAGGTTTCCCGGAGCAATTGAATTGCAAAACTCTTGCGGCCGTTTTAGATCAAAAGCTTTCCTCTGGCGCGAGCGGCCGCAAGAGATAGCAAGGCACCGGCCGCAAGCCTGCCGGAGCCCCCAGCCGTATGGGAATAGAATAGCCGAATAGCTTGCGGCCGGTCCTTGCGGCCCCGCAACGGCCGCGGCCGCTAATAGAATGAGGCCCTATGTCATTAAGGATAATATCACATAACACCAATGGATTGAATATGCCCATTAAAAGAAAAATTGCATTTTCAGAATATAATAAATCAGGTGCAGAAATAATCTGCCTACAAGAAACACATCTGAAAATGAAGCATAACCATCTATTAAATAATAAATCTTTTTTGAAGAGAGTAGATGCTAATTATACTAGTAAAACGAGGGGAGTCTCGATATTATTTAAAGCTAACTTAGTGGTGGAGGAAGAGTTTAAAAAGATTGATATAGAGGGAAGATATATATTGTGGGTAGGAGAAATAAATAAAAGCATCTACACAATTGTAAATATATATGCCCCAAATAAGAATCAAGAGAGATTTCTTATAAAATATTGAAGTTAGTTCATAAATATAAAAAAGGAAAAGTTATTATATGTGGAGACTGTTGAGGATAGATCAAAATCTAAATATAAGAAAAATAATAATACTTCGAGTTATTTAAGATTAAGAATTAAAAAACTAATGATAGAGCTTGACCTCTTTGATATTTGGAGAACATTTAATCCAGAAAAGATAGAGTTTACATATCACTCAAAGAAATATAATGTATACTCTAGAATAGATTATTTCTTGGGGGATCAGTGGTATACGATACAAAAAAAAATAACTATCTTATCTACTGCACTATCAGATCACTTTCCACTGATGTTGGAACTAAAAGGGGCTGAAACCTATGGTAAAATAAGAAATTGGAGAATAGAACCTCTGATTTTAAAAGATAAGATATATATAGAAGAAATAAGAACAGCTATTAGAGAATTTATGCGCTTAAATATAGATTCAGCATCATCTCCTTCACTCATATGGTGTACACTAAAAGCATTTGTTAGAGGCATTCTAATAGAAAAAGAAGCGCGAATGAAGAGAGCTAGGGGAACAACCCTAAGAAATCTTTATATTCAGTTAGATATATTACAGAATAGCAATAAAAATCTTCCATCTATGCAAAAGATGGAAAAAAATAAAGATATCAATTTACAAATTAAAAAGATCTTTCAGTTAATTCAAGATAGAATGGTTTGGAAAGCACAACAAAACAATTACCTCATGGGAGGAAAAATGGGGAAATATTTGGCCAATAAAGTTAAGAATCAAAAAATTCAAAACCATATCCAGGGACTCAGGGGAGAAGATAATCAGCTATATAACCACCCAGAAAAAAATGGCAACATATTTTTCCAATACTACTCAGAATTATACAATATTGAGAAGCAAAAAGATTTTCAGAAACCTAGTTTGAATGAGATAAAAAACTTTTTGAAGGATATTAAATTCCCTAAGATATCAGAGGAAGAACTATTATATCTAAATGAACCAATAACGGAGAAAGAGATAATAAAGGTTATTAATGAAACAAAAAACAATAAGGCCCCTGGTATTGATGGCCTAGATAAACTATTCTATACAACGTTTAAAGACCAGCTGGCCCCTTTATTGGCCAGTATGTTTAATGAGATTAAGAACAGCAGCATTAATAGAGAGGAGTTAACTGAAGCAAAAATTATAAATATACTAAAAGAAGGAAAAGACCCGGAAGATAGGAAGAGCTATAGACCTATCTCTCTTATTAATTATAATTTAAAAATATATTCTAAGGTGTTAACTAATCGTTTGATCCCTTTAATTCCGCAGTTGATTAATTCAGAGCAGACAGGATTTGTTAAGTCCCGACAAGGAGGGGATAATATAAGAACATTGATAGATATTCTCTCTATAGGGAGGAGAGATGGGGGCCCCAGTTTGGCTCTGTCGATAGATGCAGAGAAAGCCTTCGACAGAGTCAGCTGGGACTTCCTTAAGATTGCCTTGGAATGTTATGGACTAGAGGAATTTGCTTCTAAAGCAATTATGGCTCTTTATATTAACCCTACAGCTAAGATTAGTGGACCTAATTATGAAACATCCTTTTTTTCCCATAAAAAATGGAACTAGGCAGGGCTGTCCCTTGTCTCCCATATTATTTAATCTTTATGTGGAGCCTCTTCTATTGAAAATAAGGGAAGCAAAGGATATTGAGGGAGTAAAAGTCGGTCTTAAAGAGTATAAAATTGCTATATATGCAGATGATCTGATAGTTATTTTGAAGAACCCTATTCAATCTTTGGGAGCTCTTGATATCATCTTTAAAGAATTTGGAAGACTCTCTTATTATAAGGTCAACCATGAGAAATCATATATTATATGGAGAGATCTCTCCTTTGAAAAAATTACAAGTTTAAAAAGCTCATTTAATTTTAAATGGAACTCTAATAAAATAAGTCATCTGGGTATAGACCTATCATTCAAGGTTAATAAGATTTTGAAATCTAATCTAGAAAAGATATGGAAACAGATTCAGAAAATCCTCTTAGAGTGGAAAGATGTAAAATTTTCATGGTCAGCTAGAATCGCAATTAGTAAGATGATATTGATCCCTAAAATCACTTATATCCTTAGAACAATTCCGGAAGTTCCGCCAAAATATTGGATTGTTAAACTACAAAGAAGTATAGATGCATTTATTTTGGGTGGTAAAAGAACTAGAATCCCTCTTTCAATTACCAAAAGACCCATGCTTAAGGGTGGATTGGCATCACCCTCTATAAGAGATTTATATAAGGCTATTGCCCTCTCTCAAATTATGATATGGAGTACTCCTGCCATTAATCCAGGTTGGAAGTCCTTAGAATACGATATATTAAAAATAGACACTCCTAATACATTGCTGTGGATTGATGGGTTAAATGATGTCAAGAGTGAACGGCTACCCAGAGGAGTAAGAACATTGTTAAAATTCTGGGTGACAAATAGAGATAAATTGAACCTTTCGAGATATCCTTCGTTAGGTGCCCCTATAGAGTGTCTCTTATCACCTTTCAATGTTGACTTAATAGGTAAATGGAAATTGCAGGGAATATCCCTTATAGATGATCTCTACGCATCTGGTGTCCAACTATCCTGGTCTAACTTGAAACAAAAATATAAACTTAAGAACAACCAATGGTTGGCATTTAGATCCTTACAATCCTTGGTGAAAGCAAAGGGATATGGTAAAAAGATTAGCTATTCGATTACTGATTTTGAAAGTATGCTATATCAGAAGGCGTTACCGCATAGAATTTCAAGATGTCATAAGATTCTAATGCCACAGGATAAAGTAGGGGGGAGGGGGAGGGGAAGGTTTTGAGGAAAGATATTTTGGTTTTTTGCTTTTTATTTTCCTTCTTCATCCGAGTCTCCCCAGAAGCACATGATTTCTGTGCTAAACTGCTAACTATATTGAGAGTAGTGCCGGTTCCTTTGTATGCTTGGTGGAGGTATCAAGTTAAGTGACCTTGCTATTAGGGAACTGCCTTCCCATCAGGAGTACAAGATATTACATAAAAATTGATATTCGAAGAGATGGGAGGGAGGAGATTTTAACAGTGTATTTATACATATGCAATTGCTAAACTGTTGAATTACTGATACATCTGGAATGTATGATTGTTTTGTTTTGTTATGTTTTTGATGTTTGTTAAAGAAAAACGAGAAAAAATAAAGGAATATAGGTATAACAATGTAGCTCATAATTATAGGAGAAAATACATTCTTTAATACACTTTCCACTAAAGCCGGAGCATTTCATGTGGGGTGGTATATTGTAATAGGTGCAGCCACATCATTAAATGACATGTTACACAGCAGTACATAGGACATATGATAATAACATGTTACATAGCAGTACATAGGACATATATGGAGGTTGTCAGTTTCAAGTAACATTCAGACTCCAATATGGAGGACGGGGGGCGCTGCTCCTGCAGATATAACTCCACACAAACTCAGCACTCAAGGCCAGTCTTACTCTAGTTCTTGTATGTGTCGGTGTGGTCCCAAGAGCTGGCGATCACACTACCTTGTGAGGGTTTTGTACTGAAAATCACAACGACAACAAGAACACTTTAAATAAAATAAAAATATTAATAACAAAATAATAAAATCTTAGCACGCATTCAGAGTTGAACTCACTGCTTGGCCCCTCTCTATAGGGTGTGTATTTAGGCCACGATCACCTAAACATTACAAGTCATTT
>CM050167.1:12519443-12628869 GCA_027410445.1 Discoglossus pictus
GTTTCGATCTTAATGGATCTCATCAGTGTGGGGCCGGTTCCTAGCTTGTGTAGTAGATTTTATGAGGAGGTAGTTTATCACAACAATCATTTGTACCTCCTCTGTACAGTAAATAAATAGTACATTTGTGTTCACATTTGAATGTCTAAAAATAGGTCAAAAAATGTATTTCCTGCTCAGGTTTCCCAGAAATACATTCATTGCACTTCTCTGGTAGGTCCTCTGGCTTGTACATAATCCATCCTCTGCTATGCTTAAAGCGGTGTAATACAACTGACATATGCTAAAAGGGGCATCAATGCAGCAGCAATTTCAAAAGCAATATAGTTTTGCAACCCTTTGTCTGATGGTGCCGAGCTCAAATGGTATTTTTAGTAGCCATTTATCTTACGTTTTATGACATTTTTGTATATATCAATATGAAAGTTTTACACATATAACAAAAATAGCAACTATATTGTCAGCATTGTATGTCTATTCTGCATAAATATAAAAACGGGAGAGTTTTTGAGCAACAGAGATTTTGGAATTCTGCATAAATATAAAAAGTGTGTTTTTTTTCGGAGCAAACGGCTTGTGGGCTAATGATCTGCTGGTCACGCGGCTCCGACCTCTCCAGCTGGGGGACACCACGTTCTCGGTACAAAAGGTGCGTGTCAGACCGCAGGGCTCGGGCTTCATTAGACCGACTGCTGCAGAGATCCCCATCACAGGTCAGGAAGGGGCCGTTTAATGGGCTCGGGGGCCGCAGTTTTGCATTGCAAATATATAATCACAAGGTTAAGCAGAACAGCAAAACAAACTGCTAATGAGAGCGCGGCCAGCGCGGCGGGCAAGGGAATTCATGTAGACTTAGCCGTGTGTACTGATGACAGATGTAAAAAGTATCAAGCGGGAAATATGTAAAGAAATACATGGTGTCCCAATGGCTGCCCTAGGCCTCCCCCATTACATATATATGAAAGGATATCTTCTATTATATATGGATGAGAGTGAGAGACAGAACTATAAATATATATATAAATAAATATAAATATATAATTGGCCATATTTGTCGGAAGGTCTAAGAGTATAAAACCCCTCCAAACACATTATTTTTCTGACAATCCCTCCTTTCTCCCATTCTCATCATATGATCGACCTTCTTAGCCATCATAGCATCACATTTCATTCCATTCCACTTATAAAAGATACCTCAGTCCTAACTACATATATATACACTATATACACTATAACATATATATAATTCTCCTCATCTCTCCTTCTTCGCCAACTCTCTCCTCAATTCCTTTTCATCTCTCTTTTTCTCCCCCCTCCATTCCTCCTCTCTTCCCTAAACCTACCTCCATTGTTCCTTTTCTTCCCTCCATCCCTCTTCCCCCTCCAGGATGTTATTTTCCATCCCTCTTTCTCCTTCCTCTCTCACCTCCATCCTTTTCTACTTCCTTTTTTCTTCTTCTCTTTCCTTTACCCCCCATCCTCCTACATCCGTCCATCCTTCCTATCCCATATTATCCATAATTTATCCCTTGTTGCCGTCCATTTCTCCATCTTTCTTCTCCCTCCCTTCTTTCTCCCTCATTCTCCTACATCCTTCCCTTCCTCCTTCTCCCCCTTTTTTCTCCCTCATTCTCCTACATCCTTTCCTCCCTCCTTCTCCCCCTTCTTTATCCCTCATTCTCCTACATCCTTCCCTCCCTCCTTCTCCCTCCTTTCTTTCTCCCTCGTTCTCCTACATCCTTCCCTCCCTCCTTCTCCCCCTTCTTTCTCCCTCATTATCCTACATCCTTCCCTCCCTCCTTCTCCCTCCCTTCTTTCTCCCTCATTCTCCTACATCCTTCCCTCCCTCCTTCTCCCCCCTTCTTTATCCCTCATTCTCCTACATCCTTCCCTCCCTCCTTCTCCCTCCCTTCTTTCTCCCTCATTCTCCTACATCCTTCTCTCCCTCCTTCTCCCTCCCTTCTTTATCCCTCATTATCCTACATCCTTCCCTCCCTCCTTCTCCCCGCTTCTTTATCCCTCATTCTCCTACATGCTTCCGTCCCTCCTTATACCCCCTTCTTTATCCCTCATTCTCCTACATCCTTCCCTCCCTTCTCCATCTATCTGTTATCCCTCATTCTCCTACATCCTTCCCTCCCTCTTTCTCCTCCCTTCTTTATCCCTCATTCTCCTACATCCTTCCCTCCCTCCTTCTCCCTCCCTTCTTTCTCCCTCATTCTCCTCCATCCTTCCTTCCCTTCTTCATCTATCTGTTATCACTCATTCTCCTACATCCTTCCCTCCCTCCTTCTCCTCCCTTCTTTATCCCTCATAATCCTACATCCTTCCCTCCCTCCTTCTCCCCCTTCTTTATCCCTCATTCTCCTACATGCTTCCCTTCCTCCTTATACCCCCTTCTTTATTTCTCATTCTCCTACATCCTCCCCTCCCTTCTCCATCTTTCTGTTATCCATCATTCTCCTACATCCTTCCCTCCCTCCTTCTCCCTCCCTCCATTATCCCTCCTTCTCCCCTATCCCTTACTCTTTCTCACCCCATTATTATTATAGTTTATTTATAACGTGCCGACATATTCCGTAGCGCTGTACATAAATTACGTTCAGACAGTGATAAATACAGATTAACATTTAGCAAAGGAAGGACGGCCCTGTCTTTGAGCTCGGAATCCAATGTCCATGGTGAATTCCCAAAGTACTTAGGATAGAAACTCGCAGACTTACTATCTAAGGTATAGTGAGTGGTAAAAGAGGGAGAGAGATGCTGAGTGTGTTAGGGTGGAAGGTGATACGCTTCTTTAAAGAAATGCGTTTTAAGTGAGGTTTTAAATGTTTTGAGGCAAGAGGATAATCTGGCGGAGCGAGGCAAGGAGTTCCAGAGACTAGGGGCAGCACGAGAAAAGTCCTGGAGGCAGGAGTGAGAGGAGGTGACAAGAGTTGTAGAAAGAAGAAAGTCGGGTGGGGGAGTATTTGGAGATGAGAGCAGAGATGTACGGGGAGCTTTATTGTTGAGGGCTTTGTAAGTTAGGGTCATGATTTAAAATGTTATTCTTGAGTCTAAGTAAAGCCAGTGGAGTGATCGACAGAGAGGTGATGCCGACATTGAGCGTTGTGTATGGAAGATGAGTCTAGCAGAGGCATCCATAATGGATTGAAGTGGAGATGGTCGGGTGGTGGGTAGGCCAACAAAAAGCGAGTTGCAGTAGTCAAGTCGAGGGATGATGAGAGAGTGTATAAGGATTTCAGTTGTGTCTTGTGTAAGAAAGTGGCGAATTCTGGAGATGTTTTTTAGATGGAGAAGACAAGATTTAGTTAGTGATTGTATGTGAGGGATGAAAGACAGAGCGGGGTCCAGTAGAACCCAACGGCAATGGGCTTGGGAGGAGGGGGTGATGATGTTGTTGTTGACAGTGAGAGAGATGTGAGGAATTGACGCTGTGGGAGAGGGAGAGAAGATTAGGAGTTCAGTTTTAGACATGTTGAGTTTGAGATGGTGGGTGGACATCCAAGAGGATAGACCCCATTAGGTAGTCCCTGAAGCCTCACTCAGCTCCTCATTATTGAGGAGAGGGAGCTTGGGGATCATGGAGGTTTGGGAAGAGCAGGAGCCAGAGGAGGGGTTAAATCAAACATCCATTATGTTGGTGTGGGGGGGTAGATGGGGAGAGCTGGGCTGCCCCAGAAGGAGGACACACCCAGGGAGGAAAGGAGATAGAGCAATGACTGTAATCCTAATTAGCACATCAAACCAACGAAATAATATGCGTGAGCATATAAATGCAGCAACAACAACATGGGAATTCCAAGCATTGATTCAAGTTAGAAAGAAATGGATAACACAACATATAGATAGTTTTTCATGCTCTTTAAGAATAATAAAAACTTGATTTTGGGGATATTGGAGAGAGTGGCTGCCACAAGAAAAGAATAATTGCATACCATAGTCAATACATCAAAATAACGGTATTTAATGTTTTACTTTCTAAATATGTTTGATATTGGGGTGACAGATTCTCTTCTAAAGTTTTCAAACATATATTGTTCAGTGGTCATTAGTGGCTTACAAAGCAAACATAGGGTCCCGTTCAATTGGCCAAATCGTAATTACTTGAGCTCGAAAAGTAGTTTGTAAAGGTTATAGATATTAAATTGGCTACATTTTGCTACTCACATTCCAATTGGGAGTTACCCGCCCACAATCACTGCGCGCCGGCCAAAGGCGTAACTCCGTCCTTTCTCCTCCATTGATTTTTCAAGCCCGCAAAAGTTACCAGTGCTAAAGACGCAAAATCGATATTCAGTTATAAAGTTCACGTAATTAAATCTGACCTGACCTCCAAAATGTATCAAAAGATATTACGAGTACTTCTGACAACTGCAACAGCAAATAAACACACACTACTGTTCTTTAAAATACTGGAATTAAACACATTAGAATTAATGGCACAACAGTCTCAAGCTCACAAATCTGCAATAAAAAAAATATTATTTTGAACTTTTATTTCTGCGTTATATCGATCCCGGGAATCAAGGGGTTAATACATATCAGGGAACCCACATGAACTAGAACAGTTGCTTTAATGATTTTTATTGATTTCTTCATTGCTGGACACTAATTAATGGTAATATAAACTCCATGTTTTACGGACACCATGATGACGGTCTCATTTACTATTGGCTCTGTCTAAGAAGTAAATTATGGGCTTAAATATTGTCAGATCACATGATCGCGCCCCCTGAAATCAGACTTACGGTGTATGGTTTACATGTGGAGGATGTGAGAGGGCAGCTACGAGTAAGAGACTATTGGTTGTGTTTAAATATTTAGAAAAAATTTAACCCGCAGCCAAAATTTCGGGTTACAGGCAATTATGGGCATGAAATTGAAGGGGCCCTGAGTATAACGTACTGGGAAAGAGAGGTAAGTAGATAAATGGCAGGTAGAGAAACAAATAGGAATATATTTTTTCAGTTGCTTCTGGGGGCATTTGCTGTGGATAATGTCTTACTGACCTCCCGGCTGCCTCCTGACATTGAGCTTTATTCCTCTTCCTTAGCCCTAAACCAGTTCATGTTTGGCTGGAAAGTCAAACTGATTAATATTTAACTTGTAAAATGACCGACACGCGTTTCCTCCCAGACAAAGCAACACACAGACACATTGTTTACCTTGGATGACGTCAGTCTTGTTGTGTTATACGTTTTGTGCGCTCAGATAAGCTGTATTGCCCGGGGTTGGGCCCCCTAGAATTGTTAATGGATAAACCTTTTTTAGAAAGTAACAAAATAAAAATAGTTTATGTGTTGCCCATTGTATGCAATTATCCTTTTCTGGAGGCAGCCATTGTCTCGTCACCCCAACAGGAAGGTGTTTTGATTTAAAAGTGCATTACATTGTACTAGCAGTTTTTCTCTACAGTAAAAAAATTCTGAAATATTTAGAATTGATTTTGCACCTCAGTATGCTAGTGTGCAGCTCAGAGTGCTTGATAAGAGTGGGGGAGGGGCTTAATAGACAGATAACATTAGGGGTCTTTAAATTGGTTACTACGGAGACACACACACACCGACTGCAATCTTAATTATCACATCAAAGCAGCTAATGAATATGTGCAAGACACTCATTTGCATATACATGCAACAAAAACAACATGGAATCTGGATCTTTCCTGTTCGCTGCCCATGTGCAGTAGCACCCATCGGCCACTAGGTGGCATGGCCGAGGGGTTGGTGAATTTCTTCCCAGTAACTCAAATGCCCCTCACCCTAATACCCCTAAGCCTAACACCCCTCACCCTAACACCTAACCCTAACAACCCTCACCCTAACAGCTGACCCTAACACCCCTCATCCTAATACAGTTCACCCCAACACTCCTGACCCTAACACCCCTCACCCTAACACCATTCACCCTAACACCCTTCAACCTAACACCCCTCACCCTAACACTGTTCACCCCAACAACACCCCTGACACTAAAACCCCTCACCCTAACCCCCCTCACCCTAACACCATTCACCCTAACACCTAACCCTAACAGCTAACCCTACCACCCCTGACCCTAACACTAAACCATAAGAAATTCACGTACCGCTCGGCTGCGCCACCTAGTGGCCTATGACCGGCACTGCACATGGGTTGCCAACAGGAAAGGTCCTTGAATTTTCTAGGACTGATTCACCATAAAAAATGGATAACACAACATACTGTATAGACAGTTTTTCATACTCTATAAAAAAACAAAAACTTGATTTTGGAGTGACGGGGTTAAGTGCAAGAAAAAGAATCACAATGTTTTTAGAAACAATTTGCTTTGTTGTGTCACTTTGTATCACTTTGGAGAAATGTAAATTCCATTGCCATATATAGAATCATGAATGCAGATAGGGCTTTATGAGCAGTGTAGGGTCCTAGCCTATCAGGGACCAAGTTTCAGTAGCACATTGCAGAATGTTGCTGAAAGATTGGTTAGTACAGCAAGTATAACAGAGTCCGTGTCTTAAGCTGCAGTGGGCAGACCCGTACAGGGACTATTTGTTTGATTTTAGGCAGAGCTTATGAGCTCTTCTTAATAAAATAAAGTATATAAAAGTAAATTTGATACCCAGGGATTTCATATACCTAGTAACATCCAGGAACCCTCCATATCACTTTAACATAAAGACAACAAATGGGTTACCATGTCCTTCCCCTTTAATTATTAAATTCAAGTTTAAGTTTGTGTTTGTGTTGGGGGGGGGGGGCGATTTTATAGGATTTTGAATCATGTTCGGACAATAGAGGTTATGATAGTGGCTGCACCTTGAAAGTAGAAGAGGGCACTGCTGCTTCCGGAGTGTGAGCCTTTGTACCAGTGGCAGAGCTAGGGATTGGTGCAAAATAATATGGAGGCAAAAAAGTAGATAAAAGAATACAAAATAAACATGTAGGTGGTCTCATTACTGCAGAGCGGTCAAATCAACTTTCTAGAAAAATAATCGGTCCTTTCCCTCTTCCCCTACACAAAAAATTGCCAGCAGCAGTGTCAGTGCCAACCCATAGATGGCGCTGCCGATTTTCGGAATACTGCTGCACATTGCATATAAGGCACGCCGAGAGAAGAGGCCTTGAGCTATGAGAGGTGCGCCCGCGCCGAACATAGTGATGGCCTTGCTGTCGATTCAGCTCCATCGAGTTGCACCACGTCGGAGGGGGGAATAATTATAGGCCATCCCTGAAACCGGACAGCGCCTTCTAGCGGCTACTTGTTGGCACTGCAGTGGTTGGTGCTCATAATAAATTAAAAGTTCCCCTTTACGCCAGGCTGTTGCTGGTAGCGGTGGCCGCCGGTGATTTGCACCAGCCACACCTGCAGTAGCCCCCCCACTGCGTTGTGCAGTTTCTTTAAAGGGATATTGTTCAGCCTCTCTCTGTATATTGTTCAGTCTCTGGGAGGAGAGACATTTCAGGGTGGGAGGTTTTTATTTTTACCTTTGCAAAGTATAACGAAGCAACCCCTGAGGGTGACCCGCCTTCTGTACCCCCCCCCCAGGTGAGGCCATGTCACAGGGGCGGGAGCCATGGAGTCCTGTGTGAAACCTCTGGGAGAGGTGGGGGAGGGCCGGGAAGTTCTATCAAGGAGGCCCATGTGAGTACATGAAGAGAAGTCAGGAAGTGGGACCATCTCAGGTAAGTATATGTGTGTGTCGGGTTATGGCAATCACGGGTAGGGCCAGATTCACTAAGGGTCTAGGAAACACACAGAATCTTGTGTAGATGCTGCAATCGTCCACATTGTCACTTTAATTAAAGGGACAGATTTCCCGAGCTCTTGCTGTATGTGTAGTAATGCAGCGCGGCGGAGCAATTGTTTATTTGCTTGTGTGTTTGTACTAAAGTGACGCCCTGCGTACTGCGGCAGATTACTGATGAATGTTTCTCTTCTTACGTTTTTTTGTGCTGTGATTTCTTAGTACACGCACTCACCCATATGTGAGGGATACGTGAATATGTCGCGATGAGTTCATATATTTACCAGCAGCTCATGCACATGCACTTATACCTAGATTGTAAGCTCTTCAGGGCAAGGACTTGGTAACCCATTGGTTGCCTTTATGTTACAGGGGTTTGGACGGTTCCTGGGTGTTACTATGTATATAATATCCTGGGTATCTATTTACTGACATGTACTTTATTTTATTAAGAATTGATTTTAAGCTCAATTTTACTGCCTGAAATCTTGCAAATAGTCCCTGCATGGGTCTGCCTGAATATATGAACATAAAATATGAGTTTCTATATATTTATTTAGACATGTGCATGTTGTTACCCTAGAAATAATCTCAGGGGTACATAATTAGGGTAATAGGGTTCCCTGGTGGTCCAGTGCGACCTGGTTTTCAATTCAAGTCAGGGAACCAAGAGGTCACACCAACCTTAAGCCAAGCAAGGTTGGCCTGGCCAGTACTTGGATGGGGGACCACCTGGGAATACTAGGAGCTGTATGCTGTGGCTCACTGCAAAAGGAACTGGCAGTATCTCTGCCATGAATACCAGGTGGATGTGCATAACCATGTCCTGGTGTGTTACAGTCCATGAGGTCACGTAGAGTCGGAAATGACTGAACAATGCAAAAAAAAAAAAAAGCCTCCCTGGAACGCCTTGATCTTATAAAGATACTAGGACTTGAACCGCCATGTACCTCTGTATAGCCCTTGCTGACTTGTTACGGTATAATCATTATATTATACACTTCTAAATATATGACATTTGGGTAAAAATAAATGATATATATATATATATATATATATATATATATATATATATATATATACTGATCTGCTACCTTGTCATGGTGAAGGGGCTCGAGTACTTCAATGAAGCTGTGTGAAATTCCATGTAGGGTCACCCAAGATGGGCAGGTCATAGCAGAGAGGTCAGACAAATCATGGTCCACTGGAGAAGGAACTGAAAACCCACTCCAGTATCTTTGCTATGAAAACCTTATGGATGAGCACAACCATACACAAGATGTGCCTGGTGTGCTGCGGTCCATGGGGTCACAGACAGTTGGACATAACTGAATGACTAAACTATATATAAAAAAACAAAAATAAAAATATATATACACACATATTCATTTTATTATGATAATGCATATGTATGGCAAATATAAATGTATATTTATATACTGTGTGTGTGTGTGTATATATATATATATATATATATATATATATATATATATATATATATATATATATATTGTATAAACACCGGAATAAATTGCATCAGTAGTTGCAGTACAGTAAATGACTAGTTTATTAGGTCTTTATTAAGTGGATTAGGTGTATATACAGTATTAATATTTACTCAGTCACAACTAATAAACTTTAAATATGTCCTACAAGTCAGGGCATGAATCCAGGTCTCCCTTGTCTGACGTACTTTATGCAGCTGTGGCTGACCTTATATTTGGTCTTTTCGCACATATTTGCTGCTGGATCTGATTGTATCTAATGAATGGCCATTGTATCATTACTGAGCGCCCAGGCCCAGCCCCAAGTGGTTCATTTATCAATGGTTTGTGGAAGTCAGAACCAGAGGGTCATGGGAGATAAGAAACAATAGGCCATTATGACCATTCTATCTACCACATTAAAAGTGTATCCTTAGGACATATATGTATAGTACATTATTGAGTGGTTGCTACTTCTTCTGGAAGGTGTTTCTGGAAGGTGTTTCCATGCATCCACCACCCTTTCTGTTTTGTTCGCAAATTCAAGGACATTTTCTATCATGCATTTAAAGTTTTAAACCTTACAAAATCTTTTTTTGGAACAAAAAATGAGTGCTGCAAGGGTTAAAATATCCTTTAAATCCTTTTATAAATTGCTTTTTAAGGACATTGGGGCAGATGCTTTCACAGGATTCAGTCGCCCCTGTTTCTTACCAAGCACACATCCATTACCTGCAATGGCGGCGCTAGAAAATGGAGGACGTAGTGCAGAAAAAAAATTGTAAACATTTGCACGCGCTCAGAGAACCCACCCCTCCTGTACTTTGCTGTCATCCATCCACTTGCTTTCTCACCTCTTCCTGATGCACATCCCCATCATGCTGAATTGCTCAATAATGCCACCTCTTGGAGCTCCAGTAGAAACAGAGACAGACCAATTACAGGCCAGGGGGCTTTCGCCCAAGGGGGCCCAGGGAAGCCCATTGTGAGTTGGGCTGGGTTGGGGGATCCCAGGGGGCCCCTACCCTAAAAAACATCAAATGAAAATGCAAATTATAAATTTTTTTAATTACACAGCAGTGGGCCCCCACAGAGAAGGGCCCTGGTGCATTGCATTCACTGCACCACTGGTAGCTCCGCCCCTGGTTACCTAGCTATTCCATCATTTTATTGGCTTTTAATTGGTGCGTTGTATTTAAAGCATTAGGCATGATCACCTTCACAGTATTCACAGGTGCATGTTACACCTCCGGTGATGTCATTATCCAACATGGCGGCCTGAAGCCAATTCCCGTAGTTACAGCAAATATAATAAGGCGTTGGTTAATAATGATCCAAATTAAAAAAGTGAGTGGAAATTTAATTAATGAATTGTGGACCTTGTTCAATTAATATTAGTGAATACTGTGAAGGTGCTTGATAGACTCGGTTAGGATTTTTTGACTAGCTAGGCAAGCACTGATTACTTAACATGACCACATAAGGATCAAACACTATTCTTGGCAGCTTTGTATACTTATTAGTTTTCTTAACTTTAGATCACTCTTTTCCCGTGCAGCACTATGTTTATTTTGCATCTTTACAACATTTGCTTGTAAACAGAAAAGAACAATTATCTATTTTACTCATTCATTCAAACACTTAGGCCATTATTCAATTGAAGTTGTTCAGTTTTTTTTTTTAAATACAAATTGCATTAATTAAATTAATTTTCATTTCAACTCTCTTTGCTGTTCAATTGCCTTAATCTGCATATATTTGCATGCTAATGAGCTTATAGTCATTTCATGTGGATACTGCTAGAAGTGGCAGGAAACGCAGGAATACATCACAACCTCAGCTGAACTGCAGGTCTACAATGTATGTAACTAGAATGTCTATCATTACAATGTGTGTATATGTATACATGTATAGGTGTGGGTATGTATATATATATATATATAAATCACATTTGAACGTTAAAAACTTGTTTCATGCCCAGAATTCCGACAACTACAATTATTACACTGCATTCTGGGAACCTGGACAGGGACATGCAAATGTGCCCACAAAGGCTTTGCTCTTGTAATCCATAAACATGGCTTCCTTTAAGCATATGCCTGCTGTATTACACAGCATTAGTTTTACAAGTATTCGTTTTATCTAGGATGGCAGCACACATGAGAGTAAACCAGAAGAAAGGTGAGGATTTTTCCAGAAGTTGATTAGCTGTTAGTCTTTCTTAGAAGTACTTGAATTGTAAATCTTACATGAAAATTATCTGCAGGAGGATAAAATAAACTAATTAATGAAATTAATTTAAAAAATATTCATGTAACCTAAAAAAAATATCCAAAGTGCCCATTTAATTTATACAAATTACCATTTATGTTTGTGAATGGGAATTGTTTTTGCCATGTGGGTTAGTCCAATTCCTGTATTTTCTGCTGTAATTAGTATTTACATACTTTCAATAGATAAATTTAACATTTTTCGCAGTCATATATTAAAATTCACCTTAGGCTCCGCCTTGTTTGATGATGTCATAGATTAATGCCTTCCCACAAACAACTCCAAGTAAGACAAGGCTACACAATCCTTAGTGTAGGTTCTGATTTGCCATGTGGTTACAGCACATAGAGATTGCATTATATGACCAGCCAGACAGGTGCCCCTGCGACTGAGCGCCCCTAGGCCCCTGCCTAATATGCCCATTGACATATCCTGGTCTGGGTAATTCATTAACCTGCTTTGCTTCTTTCTCAGACTGTGAGCTGCTGTGTAATCCTGTGAAGGGTGAATTGAGATCTAATCTTAAGCTCTTAAATGCTGAACAAACTTGAAACTTTTTCTCCAGAGGCCAGGAAGTCTAGAAAGATAAAGTAATCTTGAGGAGTGAGGAAAGTCAGAGAGGAGTAGACAGCAGGGAGTGATCTTCAGATAAAGATAATTCATTGTATAACCTGCAGAAGATGAGTCTAAGTTTATGTTGGAATCTCTAGACACAGTGATGGCACTACTGCTGGTGCAGCAGGTGCAAAGCATTGGGTTCCACAACTGGGTAGTTTGCTGAACAGTTTGCTGAAGACAAGCAGACTAAGGACATGGATTACTGGAACCATGTCCTGTGGTCCGATGAGACCAAGATAAACTTATTTGGTTCAGATGGTATCAAGCATGTGTGGCGACAAACAGGTGAGGAGTGCAAAGACAAGTGTGGCTTGCCTACAGTCAAGCATGGTGGTGGGAGTGTCATGGACTGGGCCTGCATGAGTGCTGCCGGCATTGAGGAGCTACAGTTCATTGAGGGAACCATGAATGCCAACATGTACTGTGACATACTGAAGCAGAGCATGATCACCTCCCTTCGGAGACTGGGCTGCAGGGCAGTATTCCAACATGATAACGACCCCAAACACACCTCCAAGACGACCACTGCCTTGCTAAAGAAGCTGAAGGTAAAGGTGATGGATTGGCCAAGCATGTCTCCAGACCTAAACCCTATTGAGCATCCGTGGGGCATCCTCAAGGTGGGGGAGTGCAAGGTCTCTAACATCAACCAGCTCTGTGATGTCATCATGGAGGAGTGGAAGAGGACTCCAGTGGCAACCTGTGAAGCTCTGGTGACCTCCATGCCCATGAGGGTTAAGGCAATTCTGGAAAATAATGGTGGCCACACAAAATATTGACACTTTGGGCCCAACTTGGACATTTCCACTTAGGGGTGTACTCACTTTTGTTGCCAACAGTTTAGACATTAATGGCGGTGTGTTGAGTTATTTTGAGGGGACAGCACATTTACACTGTTATACAGGCTGTACACTTACTACTTCACATTGTAGCAGAGGGGCATGTCTTCAGTGTTGTCACATGAAAAGATATAATAAAATATTTACACAAATGTGAGGGATGTACTCACTTGTGTGAGATATATATATATATATATATATATATATATATATATATATATATATATATATATATATATATATATATATTCTGAGAAATTTGAGCAGGAAATACGTTTTTATCAACTTATTTTTAGTCATTCAAATGGAATCACTAATGTACTATTACTTATTTGTACTACTGTACTTTGTACGGTGGAGGGCTTCTATCACTCTTAGCCCACCATATGTGAAACAATTGCTGTATAGAACTACTCTCTACAACAATCATCACACAAACCAGGCACTCGCACCATACTGAGGATCAGCAGTAACCATGAAACAGTACTGTATGTGGTTAAGTTACCTGGTTTGTGAAAAATCCATCCGTAGCTATGTCTAAAACTGTGAAATACAGTAAGCATATGCTTTAAAGGAGCCATGTTTAAAATGGTTTGGATTGACAGAGTGATGGTGCATTATGTGGCCTCATTTGCATGTCCCGCCCAGTTTTCCCAGAATGCAGTGCATATACTGTGTTTCTGAGAAATTTGAGCAGGAAATACGTTTTTATCAACTTATTTTTAGACATTCAAATGGAATCACTAATGTACTATTCCTTATTTGTACTACTGTACTTTTTACGGTGGAGGGCTTCTATCACTCTTAGCCCACCATATGTGAAACAATTGAGATATATATATATATATATATATATATATATATATATATATATATATATATATATATATATATATATTTTTTTTTTTTTTTTTTTTTTTTTTTTTTTCTGTAGTGTAGGGCTCACCTCACCATGGTGCCTCCTGGGCCTCTTTACCAGCTCCCCAGCATTTCTACTGGAGCTCCAAGAGGTGGCAGTGTGGAGCAGTTCAGAATAGTGGGGATGTGTATAAGGGAAGAGGTGAGAGAGCAAGGGCTGGATGACAGCAACTTCTTTTTCGGGACCGGGGCCCTTCATTCACTAGGAACTTTAGTAATAGTGCACAGTTTATTTTATTACTACTACAGAATATATATATATATATATATATATATATATATATATATATATATATATATGCACAAAATGATAGCTGAAAATTGTATTTCTAGTTATAGAGTAATCCCCAGCTGTATATCTATTGACCCACAAGAATAAATAAAATACATTCCATCTGCAGGAATTAAAACAATAGTGGGGCACTTGGCAGCCGGGGTAATTCCAAAGGTGCACCCAGTGGGCATTCTTGTTGGACAATGGATAGATAGGATAATACTACAGAATATATAATAATAGTAGGTGTTACAAAGAAAGAAAGATTTCCTTAAAGAACAACTTAAGTCTTATAAATGGCTCTCTAAATAATATTTAAGGCAAGAACCTTTTATTAAGTTGTTACTGTACATTTATACAATAAATTACTTTTTTAAATCGAGCCCCAGGCTGTATAAGCTCCAGATCTCTCCACCCTCTGTATTGTCTCTGAAGTGGAAGATGCCCAGTGGGAAGTACCAAAGTGATTACTCTGTACAATTCATATTAGTATCAGGCTCCCACTATCACACTGCAAGTACAGTATGGCTGATTAGAGAGCATTTCCCTGTGGGCGGCTCCCACTCCAAAACATCATTCAGGGGTGGACACATAAGGCGCTCATACTGCTTGGGGGCCACATTTAAATAGTAACAAAAAAAGTAATTTATTGTTTAAATATTTTTTTTTTTCTTATCAGGCCCTACCTAACTATTCCTTACAGAGCCCTTTAGATGAGCACTAAAGTGTCCCAAACCTCCTGAATCACTGGCCCTTGTGATTACATCATCAGTGAGGTCACTATCACATGACCACTGTCTGCTAATGAGTAATCAGTGACACATACTGACCGGGTCATGACCTTAGATGGTATCTGTAGGTATTTGTCATTTCCCTGATACTGTTACATTGTATTCCTGGATATTACATACTGGACAAGATAAACATGTCCAGATTGTATAAATATATATAATAACAGACTTTACCAATTACACGTCTCTGTGACTATTATCATTTATGTCCCTCGGCGGGCACTTCTTCTTCTTCTTTCTCACCCCCCACTGTCAGTTACTTAATGCTCTTGATAAGGAGACTTATAGAGAAGACGATGGTCCTAGATAGATAATATTTTCTTGCCATATTAATCTTCAGCCAACAACAAAGGCTCTCTGTCCCCTCGTCCCCCACCCCTCCCTCCTCTGCACACCACCTCATGATCCAGCTCTGAAGAAGTGATGTAACAGACAGAAATTATATTCATAAACCGTTTTCAAAAATTAATATTCTCCCCAAAAAATTGTTATTTCATAGACAATGCCTCAGAGGCTAATCCATAACTAATGGCAATGACCTCTCCTTACTAAAAGACATGAATATGTTTGTGTGTGGCTCAGGCTGACTGACAGCTCAAAATGGCAAATTCACTGTTAGTTTAAAGGGATATAAAAGGTTACTGGGTATTACTCTGTATATAATATCCCTGTGTATCTATTTACTTTATGTACTTTCTTTTATTAAGAAGTCCCTGTATGGGTCTGCCCTCTCCATCGTATGCGGACACAGACTCTGTAGGGCTGGATGTGATTAGTGTCCTAGCCTATTAGGGGACCACGTTTCAGCAGCATGTTGCAGAATGTTACTAAGAGATGGTCACTGATTGGTTAGTAAGAGATTGTATCTTCACTAACTGCAGAGGGCAGACCCATACAGGGACTATTTGTATATTTTAGGCAGAGTTTATAATGTAATATATGTAACAGTAAATGGATACACATGGGTATTATATACCTTGTAACATCCAGGGACCTTCCATATCCCTTTAAGGTAAGAAACTACAATGTTCTTAAATAACATTCAATTGATAAAGTTCTTGTTATAATCTATAGCTTTTTTTTTTTTACTTCTTTACTGACCCGCAGGAGCACTCGCCTCGTAGATGGGGGCCGACAAATTATTTTCCCCCAGACTCCTCGAATCACTAGCTCTGCCGCTGCAACCTCTGAATATATTACCTGTTATATGAAATTATACAGCCATTTTGGTTTCTGTTGATCAACTTATTGGGGTGGGATTGCACAGGCAGCTAATTAATATGCATGAGCCACACATTTGCATATAAATACAGCAACAACAACATGGCTCGATTCACTTTAGAAAACAATGGATATCATAACATAAAGCCAATTTTTTTTATGTTCTGTAAGAATAACCTAAAAAAACAACAACTTTATTTTGGGGTGACTGGGTCCATTTTAAGGGTCCTTTAAACCATAAAGTTTGTCCATCCTTATCACAGAGATCCCAAGAGAGACCTGTCAAGGTCATGATGGATAATCCAATCTCTGATTCCGTCTTCATATCTGTAGTAGCCAATCACATCCTTTGTTTGTGACGATGAGACATAATGAGTTAATTGGACTATCAGCTCTCCCCAAAGTCTCCCAATCTACAAATCAATGGCAGGTTAAACCTCATTGTTCTGAGCGTTATGAATCCGTGATGTGCTCATGGACAGCGCGGAGAGAACCTGTCATCCGGCGAGCGGCGATATTGAAGGTCGCCACCTTACTGATCAAACGCAATATTACGTGAGATGATTGTTTTCTCCACGTGGGGTCAGGAGACATTTCTGTGCATCTGAATTTCTCCTCTAGCAAAATCTTGTTGACAGATCTGAGTGGCGGCGCGGCGCGGCTGTAATCAAATCCCGCTCACACGAAGAATCCATCACAGACGACTCGGACAATCACACAAGCGAACGCAACAACAGCGGGGTTTATTTTTTTTAACTATTGTATGTTCAAAAATTCAAAATAGAAATAATACAGTACTGTTGTACCAAATGAATCCTGTATGGGTGTGTGTGTGTATGTATGTGTGTGCTCTCTTATAGCGAGGGGAAGCTGATGTGTGGCCAAAGCTACGTAAATCTAGCCTGGTCAGAGCGCCAGATAGTAGTGACGTGACGCATTGATACCTGGGACATGGACCTGGGCAGTGCGATCAGAGGGTCAGATAGTAGTGACGTGACACAATGATACCTGGGACATGGACCTGGGCAGTGCGGTCAGAGGGTCAGATAGTAGTGACGTGACACAATGATACCTGGGACATGGACCTGGGCAGTGCGATCAGAGGGTCAGATAGTAGTGACGTGACGCAATGATACCTGGGACATGGACCAGGGTAGTGCGATCAGAGGGTCAGATAGTAGTGACGTGACGCAATGATACCTGCGACATGGACCTGGGCAGTGCGATCAGAGGGTCAGATAGTAGTGACGTGACACAATGATACCTGGGACATGGACCTGGACAGTGCGATCAGAGGGTCAGATAGTAGTGACGTGACGCATTGATACCTGGGACATGGACCTGGACAGTGCGGTCAGATAGTAGTGATGTGCGGCAATAATAACTGGGACATGGACCTGGGCATTGCGATCAGAGGGTCAGATAGTAGTGACGTGATGCAATGATACCTGGGACATGGACCTGGGCAGTGCGGTCAGAGGGTCAGATAGTAGTGACGTGATGCAATGATACCTGGGACATGGACCTGGGCAGTGCGATCAGAGGGTCAGATAGTAGTGACGTGACGCAATGATACCTGAGACATGGACCTGGGCATTGCGATCAGAGGGTCAGATAGTAGTGACGTGACACAATGATACCTGAGACATGGACCTGGACAGTGCGGTCAGAGGGTCAGATAGTAGTGACGTGACACAATGATACCTGAGACATGGACCTGGGCAGTGCGGTCAGAGGGTCAGATAGTAGTGACATGATGCAATGATACCTGGGACATGGACCTGGGCAGTGCGATCAGAGGGTCAGATAGTAGTGACGTGACGCATTGATACCTGGGACATGGACCTGTGGACAGTGCGGTCAGAGGGTCAGATAGTAGTGATGTGCGGCAATAATAACTGGGACATGGACCTGGGCATTGCGATCAGAGGGTCAGATAGTAGTGACGTGACACAATAATACCTGGGACATGGACCTGGGCATTGCGATCAGAGGGTCAGATAGTAGTGACGTGATGCAATGATACCTGGGACATGGACCTGGGCAGTGCGGTCAGAGGGTCAGATAGTAGTGACGTGATGCAATGATACCTGGGACATGGACCGGGATGGTGTTTAGTAGATAATAGCAAAAAAGCAATTGATGTAGCCTGCCATAAAAACGAAAGCAGATATGGCAAATGTGAGGGGATTATTATTATCTTTTCCAATTTGTATCGCGCCAACATATTCCGTATCGCTTTACAGGGGTTAAGAAAATATACAAAATTATACAAATATTAACAACTGTAGAAAATGGAGGGCACTGTTTTGGGGCATCGAGTCTTTAAAAGTGCTTTTTCCCAAACACCCTACTAGAATGGAAACTCACTACTAAGGGAATTTAAGAGGCAGAGACCTGGGGAGGAGCAAATAAGGAATAGCAAGGTTCAGGAAAGAAGTTAGAGTTACATAGGTAGGAAGGTGTGAAAAGTTAGAAGGTTATTCATTAGTTGGAGAGGGAAGGGATATTAGTAAATATGGGCCAAAAATATCTGTAAGGTAGCTCGGAAATACAGTTGTAGACATTAGGTAAGGGCCAGAAACTGCACTTTGAAACTTATGGAAAGCCATATGGTAATGTAAAACTACCTTTGGCATGGACATGGTCAGGCTTAGTAGACATGGGCCGAACGTGTGATTAAAATGCTTGGTGAAAGCCGAAAAGCTCTTACCTTGGTCATGGACAAGGTCAGTGCTTAGTAGATATGGCCTGAATCTGGAACGTGGTGAAAACACACACATCTACACATTATACAAATATATATATATATATATATATATATATATATATATATATATATATATATTTGAAAACTTACACAACCTTAGTGGATACAGAGATCACATAGCTCGATCTTAACGACGTCTTAATGAAATGTATATTCATGCTAATTGGTTCTATCTGTATCTTGCTCCTATTCATTAAATATAAAAAGAATTTATTCCACACATGTAAATTTCTGGTAAGTATTTCACTTTAATTAAAACCTACGGTCGCGATAACGCCGCTTTTTGTCCAGCACTTTGTCAGGTTAATCTAATTAAAACTCTAACGGCCTTTAACAAAATCTCTACACGAGTGGAGGGTTCAAAGCAGTTATTCCCTGGAGGGCGACTGGAGTGTTAATGAGAGGTTGAATTATGTGATTCTCCATTAGCGCATTGTGCGGAGCGCACGTTATACAGGAAGTAGATTAGCCAATTGCTGTTTTGATTTGGTTTTGATCAGATTATTTGTAGTCACTATTAAAATAGAAAAAAAATATACAAAAAAACCCTAGTGCTGCGCTATATTGTGAGAGCGGAGATGGTAATTACTAACAGAGCGCGGACGCTGCGCTAAATAAATAAAACCGGTCACCAGGGAAACCTGAGATTGAGGGCCGTGAAGGAGAGGGCGTGGGACTTCAAGAACTGGACCTCTATTAAGTGACATTTCTACAAATAAACAAAACCTTTAATTTTGTCCTTTTTATATGCAATTGTTCTTTATAGGGTTGATTCTTGGAGCTTCTGCAACAGTAAACTGTGTTCTTGTAAACTAATGAGCTTTCAATTAGACTTGAAGGGAAGGTTTCTGGATTTTACTATATATATATATACACACACACATATACACCTATTTATCTATTTACTTTAAGAAGTGCTTATAAGCTCTGTTTTTACTGTCTATAATCTATAGTCCCTGTATGGGTCTGCCTTCTGCAGTGTATGCAGACACAGACTCTGCTGTGCTGTCTCATACTAACCAATCAGTGACCATCTCTTAGCAACCTTCTGTAACATGCAGCTGAGAAGTGATCCTTGATAGGCTAGGACACTACACAGCACATCCAGCCCTACAGAGTCTTTGTCTGTATATGCTGCAGATGTAGTATTGAAATATGTTTGTATATGCACAGAAATATCTATATACTGTGATATTTATGTCTGTAGGTGTACTTGATACTTTCTGATTATATATATATATATATATATATATATATATATATAATATCTACACATACACTTATGGTTTGGCATATAGAATGGGGAAAGGAGGAGCTGCAAGTGGGGGCATAGGGAGCAATCTGTATAGGGGCAGCATAACGCCTAATAATGCCCAATGCCTGTAAATAACTGCCTTTAATGTGCTTTTTTTTTTCTTCGTTTCTGGTACAGACCACCCTCCAGACTCCACATCCCACCCCTCGGGGACTTGCACATCCTACCCCTCGGGAGCTTGCACACCCACCATGCAGAACATGCCAACTGTTGACTTTGAGCAACTAGCGGAAATTGGTAATAAATTTGCAAATTACCTCTAATGTTCATTTAATCCCAAAACCTTAGAATTAACCCACTAATTATTTTCAATGTAAGTGACCAATGTAGTTCTAGGTTTATGTTTTTAGAAAATAATAAAATCCTTAGTGTATATTCTGCCATTTGTATTATCTGTGGGCAGCCATTGCTTTGTGCGCGCTTGATTGAGACACAAAACATGTAAATGCCATCAGTGCCTTTTGATGAAATCCTTTAATTAAAGGCACATGGAAGAATATTTTTCTTTGTCACAGTGGAATATTTAACTGATTTGGAATACCTGTCCTTGTGAACAGTATCATAGTGGTCATACTTGTCTGATAATGAAACGTATCTATTACACTGTACACTCTGTGCAGTTACTGACACTTTCAAGGAACTTTAAACAGGTTTTACTTAAAGGATCACTGTAGATTATTTATAGTAAAGCTCTTATGTTGTTTGTTGGACAAAGATTATTGCAAACCGTATGCAGTTTAAGAAAAAATAAATAAAAGTTAAAAATTTTCTTAGCTTTCAAAATGTCAGTTTTCCCCTCAAGCATAACTGTGTATCTCTTCCTACCTGTGTCTATCAGGGGTATGGCCAGCTCTGCTTGTGGGCTGGACTATTGTGGAGTTTTTTTTTTATAACATAAATTTTATTGAGAAGTTCTGGAATTGCAATGACAAAACAAAAAGAATAATGAAAAACATAGTCCACATGTTGTCTTATAACTAACATCATATTGCTAATATATTAAAACCATTCCATTTAAATAAAAACTCCATTCCAACTCTTTTTCTTTTTTTTTGTGATTCTGTCCAAAAATATTCACACTAGTTTCTTAATACTCAGCAATATATACAGCTTATAAAGTCACATTGCTCAAATTGCAGTAATTCACATTTCCATGGATGAACCTGAGCAGCAGGAGATATGTTAAAAGAAAAGAAAATAGAAAAAAAAAAAAAAAAAAAAACAAGTGACATTATATAACACCTATGGTGGGGTGTCATCCCCCATTAATTCCCTGCTCAGCCAATCTTAAGGTAGCCATCCTCCCCCCCTGTACCTTTGGCGTACTGAAGAAATATCTCTCCGGGACCTCTCACCACTTCTCCCCGTCCGCTCCACACTCCACTCCCCAGCCGCACATCAGGAATGGCTTCTTTAATGTGTTCCCTTAACTTAGTTATTATATATTACTGTCTGTGAATAGAATCCAGGGTTCCCAAACCTCCAGGAAGCAGTGATGTGTATCTGATATGATATGGGTCATCCGCTCATTAATGCAAATAAAGGTTATTTTGTTTGTTACATCATGGAAATTAATATCCCTACTCTTCCATCGTCTTGTGATGGTGTTCTTAGCTGCTAGAAATATCAGTTGGGCCAGTTTATTCCCCTCCCTTCCCAATTTTGAGAAGCGTGCTCCCAGGAGACAGACTGCTATTGATGGTTGTAGTGGGGTTTTGAGTATTAGCGAAATTAGATTGGTCGTCTCAGACCAAATTTTAAATACCTTAGGACAACTCCACCAAGTATGAATGAAGTCTCCCCTTCCGTGACACCCCCTAAAACATCTATCTGAGATTGTTTGGGATATCTTATTTAGTCGAACTGGAGTTGTATATGCCCGATGTAAAATCTTAAGGGAGGTTTCTAATAAACTATAATTAAGTGAACCCTTAGATAGATTTGATAAGGATTCAGCCCATTTATTCCCATCCCAAATTTGCCCTAGGTCCAACTCCCACCTCGATACAAAGGAAGGCCTCCAAGTGCTTGGTGGACTATTGAAGATTTGGTATATTGACCCCAAGATTCCTTTGGACAGGGCCTCACTCTTACACACCACCGACAGACTATTGTGGAGTTTAAAAGCAGTCTGGGTTGATCTCACTGGCCCTGCCACAGAGGTAACAGTTCTATTGTAGCATGCTTGCAGCTGCCCCATGACAGTGAGAGTGCACAAGCCATCATAGCCCCACCCCTTTACTGAGCATGCTCAGTCTGAAGCAGAATCTAAACTGGCCAGAGTTTATTTGTAGAAAACAGAAAGAGCTGACTATGCCCCTGATAGACACAGGTAGGAGCAGATACGTATACAGCTCTGCTTGAGGAGAAAACAGAAATTTTTATATTTTACTGCATATGTTTTTTAATAGTAATAATAATTTTGAAATGTAATTTATAAGAGTGAGATAGAAATGTAACTCCAATAGCTGACAGATCTGTTTTTCAATATACCTGCTCTAGAACTGAAGAAGGATGAGGAGGAGCTGGCACATCTGGGGCAGAGTGTCCTTGAGGTGGCACAGACCAACGGCGCTCCTGATGTTAGCATGAGTCACCCATATTATGACATTGCACGTCACGGCATCATACATGTAGCAGGTAAGTGTCACCATCACAGGGACTTTCCATATGCAGCCCGGTGTTGTTATTGGGTGCAGGAAGTTTCCATGTAGATTTTCCTCTCCTGAAAGAACTTGATGACTGATATCTTCATTCATGAGCACTTAGATCTTCTCATGCACATCTAATTGTCTGTCTCACTTTCCTTTCTCTCTCCTTGAACCATCTTCCTAGAGGGAGAGAGGCAGATAGGCAACCTGTCTGTGTATGTGTACGTGTGTATATATGTATGTATGTGTGTGTATGTGTATATATATATATATATATATATATATATATATATATATATATATATATATATATATATATATATATATATATATATATATATATATAATGTTCACAGGTCTACATATTTATATATTTATTTATTTTCATTGACCACCTATGGGCATCTACCTTATATAGAGAAGTTTCATGGGTGCCCCAATTATTCTGCCCCAGGACCCTCCATTCGCTAGCTCCACCCCTGTGCCCTGAGCTTGAGAGGTGCTGCGGATCTGGATCCATTGTATTTTGGAAGGGTCTCTGAATTGCATATTTTCACTGATCTGTTTAAAAAAAATAGCATCAATCGAGAACTATAAACAACCTTTAATTTATTTCAATTACACGCAATTTCCACAGTCTTGGAACCTGAGGGTGTGTGCTTATCTATCAGTAGAGAAAAAGTGAAGGAGGATGCAGGAAGATTTGTTACATTATTATTGCTTGTTATCTGATGTCTACCCCATTTTCATGCACATGCTCAAAAGCATACAGTTCCAGCAAAAACTGCAAACCCTGCACCTGCAGAGATGTAAACGCCACTCTCTCACACACAGCTTTCACCAAAGTATCATGGAAGCCTCCTGACACCAGCACATAGTTACATAGGCCCTCATTCAATTACAATTTGGCCAATTGAATAGGGGTCTAAATACACACATAACATATTTTTTTAAAGAAGTTTTTAGTTAGTAAACATCTATCCAAAAGCAAGGTTTTCACTAACTAAAAACTTCTTTAAAAAAATATGCTATGTGCTTATTTAGAGCCCTATTCAATTGACCAAATCGCAATTGAATGAGGCCCATAGTAATTAAGGTTGAAAAAAGACTTTCAGTCCATCAAGTTCAAACTGTTAAGATCTCCTCTGATCTGCAATATGCGGATTAGTTATTAATTAATTTGTTGATTAAATAATTATTAATAGTATAGTATTGGAGGATGAATAAAGAGTTAGTCCCTCAAGTTCAACCTTTTTAGATCTCTATTGATCTTTTTAATGTGCAGTATTTATTATTAATTGTTAATTGATCATATATTCATCACTATTACTTTTTTCTACTTATACTAAACTTATGACATAGGCAAAGACATGCAAATGTGCCCACAAAGGCTTTGCTCCTAAATCCAATACCATTTCAAACATGGCTCCTTTTAAGCATATGCCCAAAAGGAAGTTGATTTAGTTTTAAAAACTGGCTGTAAATTGTACTAGCAGTTTGTCTCTACAGTAAATCATTTCTAAAGTGTTAAGAATTGATCTTGTGGCTCCTGTATACTTATGTGCGGATCAGAAAGCTTGATAAGGGTGGGAGATACCATTGTGGGTCTTTATTTTGGCCACAACGGCAGAAAAGCAGACTTTACTCTAAATTAAGTCATCAATTCCACTAATTAATATGCACAAGCTGCTCATTTGCATAATAATGTAGCAACAAACATGGCATTTCCCAGGACTGACTAATTTAAAAAAAATGGATTAAACCGCATATAGACAGTAGTTATTGCTTGTTAAGAATAACCTAAAGAAACTTTATTTTCGGGTCACAGAGTCCCTTTTAATAAAGATTGTGGTTATCTTGATATTGGAGTTCCCCAGATATTCAAGCTCCCTCCGCACATACAAACACTTTGTAGTGTGGCCTCCTTGCCCCCCTCACCCTTATACTAGCAGCCATTATGTACATGCAGATATGCATGGGATATATTGTACAAAGCTGTACTCCTGGCTGCCATACATTGTATCAACCTGTGCGCCTATCTGTGACACATTGTACCAAGCAGTACTCCTGGCTGCCATACATTGTATCAACCTGTGCACCATTGTATCAAGCTGTACTCTTATCTGTGATACATTGTATCAACCTGTACTCTTATCTGTGATACATTGTATCAACCTGTGCTCTTATCTGTGATACATTGTATCAACCTGTGCTCTTATCTGTGACACATTGTACCAAGCAGTACTCCTGGCTGCCATACATTGTATCAACCTGTGCTCCTATCTGTGATACATTGCATCAACCTGTACTCTTATCTGTGATACATTGTATCAACCTGTACTCTTATCTGTGATACATTGTATCAACCTGTGCTCTTATCTGTGATACATTGTATCAACCTGTACTCCTATCTGTGATACATTGTACCAAGCTGTACTCCTGGCTGCCATATATTGTATCAGCCTGTTCTCCTATCTGTGATACATTGTATCAACCTGTGCTCCTATCTGTGATACATTGTATCAAGCTTTACTCCTGACTGCCATACATTATATCAACCTGTGCGCCTATCTGTGACACATTGTACCAAGCAGTACTCCTGGCTGCCATACATTGTATCAACCTGTGCTCCTATCTGTGATACATTGTATCAACCTGTACTCTTATCTGTGATACATTGTATCAACCTGTACTCTTATCTGTGATACATTGTATCAACCTGTACTCTTATCTGTGATACATTGTATCAACCTGTACTCCTATCTGTGATACATTGTATCAACCTGTACTCCTATCTGTGACACATTGTACCAAGCTGTGCTCCTGGCTGCCATACATTATATCAACCTGTATTCTTGGCTGTGATACATTGTATCAAGTTTTTCTTCTGGTTGCGGTACATTGTATCAAGCCATACTCCTATATGTGATACATTGTATCAGGGCTCCTACTTTACATTCCTTACCTGTTCCCCCTCCAATCTCCAAGCTGTTCCCCCCTGGACATTTTTGTTCTCTCTTGCTGGATTAGTAACCTCTTAAAAAAACACCTAATCCAAACAAACATTCCTGTCTGGTAATAGGTTTCTGAAGCTAATTAGATTTTTTTTAGAACAGAGGAGATCAAAGCCTAGCGACCTGTAGTTAAGAACTGCGCTAATCAGAACAAAGTGTGTTTGATTTTCTTAACCTCTTCTCTGCTGTAGCAGCTCAAGCAGCTGTTTCAATTAATTAGTAAAAAATCTATTTTTTGCTGAGTTACCGTTTTCTGGAGCTTTTCAGGTTTTATGTAATTAATTATATTTTTTCTACCAGTGTATTGCATCTAAATTATCAATAAATTGCATTTATTTTCAAACTTAAAGGGGCACTATATTCTATAATTTTTCTATGTATTTAAAAAGCATATTTAACGCTTTAGAAAATATTTATAGGAAATGTAGTTGGGTACGGATACTTTGTATCTTACTCTTACATGATACAGGAAGTACAATCACACAGATGTTATTACTATACTCTTCAATACAGAACAACCACAACCAAGAAAACACGGATAACTGGATTAATGGATCTGCTTTCTAGGAATCAGGAAAGATTTTATTCTGTTATAGGGTAATGTATAGGGTAGGAGTATACCAAGATAGACCAAACTTGCCTACCATGGTATAGTAAAAGGGAAAATAAACATCCTTTAGTTTTATTATCTTATATCCCCCACTGGTTTCCTTCACTGATGTCCTTAAAACCTGATACAGATTTAAATAATTACACTGACCCCTTGCACTATCATTTGTCTGTTTTGGCAGTGAGGGGGCAATTGTGGCTCTTTTAGGTGCCATGGGGGTCCATAGGGACTCACATGTTTATACTTAAGATTGCTATGGGATGCATAGGGACCCCTGTGATAATAGGTTATAGGTGCCATGGTTGTTCATAGGGACCATTAAGGGGTTAATGGACCTCCCGCCCGACAGTACAAGGGGTATTGAGTGGGAATCCCAGGGATACCCATGCTCATAGGAAGTAAGGAGTATTGAGGGAGCAATCCCAGGGTCATAAGGGGTCATTATGTCTCTTTTCTATCTTGATATGAATACACAGAAGCTCCTTGTGCCTCGGGGAGCCTCGGTGTACTTGGTTCTGTAATGGCAGACCCAGGACAGCATAGTATTGCACTACCAAATCTAATTCTACCAAACGCACAGTATAAATGTTGGAATCAGGGCGGAGGTGCCAGTGATGCAATGCACCAGGGCCCACCTCTGAGGGGCCCCAGTGCTGTGTAATTTAAAAAATAAAATTGTATATTGTAGGGGCCCCTTTGACAGGGATGGGTGCTGAGGGTTGTTGGGTGCTGTGTGGGAATGGAGTTTTAGATATACTGAATGCTATATAACATTTTCATATTCTAGAGGGGAATATCTCTCATAATTGTAAATGGGAATTTGAGGGGCGCCCCCTGCTCCTGTACCTCATTGCACAGTACTTGGGATGTATCTCCTCTCATTATACAGAACATAAAAGATTTAGCTTTCCTTTAGAGTTGTCAAAAATCAATATGGCTCCCAAGCTCATGACCCTGATATGATCAGTAATGGGTCTGTGGAGATGCCGCCACTGCCTGCCAGGTATATAGACCTCATCAGGTAATACATATTTCTGTGATTTGAGGAGGTGGGCTCATTATGTTGGGTCACTTACTATATATAAGAGGGGTCAGTACTGCAAGAACTAATGGGAACTGAACCCTTGGCTGCCCCCTTTCCTCTTCTACTTGAGTAGATAACTCAATAGCTTGAGTCAGCTCAGTAGATAGACCAGTGACTTGAGACAGCTCAGCAGAGAGATCAATAGCTGATATTGACTAAATCTATATATCATTATATATTTCGGGGTGTGCTATCACCCGTGAATCTGTGCTGTGGATTTATTTAAAAAAACTCTATGGTCCAATTATTTTTAGAATGCATTTAAAAGAGCATATATTTATCTATTACAAAAGGTTGTTTTTTTTGCATGAAAAAATGATATTTAGAGGATAGAATTAACCCTAAATAACAGACATGGGTGGAAAGGAGGGTGTTTGATCTACTTGCAGACTGGAAAGGAATATACGTGTAGCTTAGAGGATATAAGAGAGGGCAATATGGTAGAAACCTTCAGATAAATCAAAAGATTTAATAAAGAGGGAACTATCTTCCAGAAAGCTTAATGCAAGAACAAGAGATCATGATTTCAAGCTATAATGAAAGATTTATAGTTATTGTGTGACATTACTACTTTAAGTGGAACAGTCTTCTAGTGAAAATGGTTGGGTCAAACCGAGTTAAGTAATTCAAGCATGCCTGGGATAAGTATAAGGTCGCCCTGACTATATATTAAGCCACTCTTTTTAAAGAGATAGAATGAGCAGATTAGGGATTTTAATTAATTTGTCCTAAATCACTATCACCCCCCCCCCCCCCCCCCCCCCCAAATCCTGCACCAATGATGCCATGCCTCCCGGAATGATATCCAGTCTCACTGAAGTTTACTTGGAAGTCTTTCCCAGTGTTGGAAATAAAAAAAAAAGGCTCAAGGAAACTTCAAATGCAAATGCAACACTATGAAAGAGTTACTAGAGCCTAGCACTACCCCTATGAGACAAGATGTACCCCAAGATCCTCTTTCAATATCTGCTACCCGTTATGAGCCTGGTTATCCTCTGGGATTACCCCATTAATATCATCATGCCCCCTTTCTCCCACCTCTTGTTCAACCCCATGGGGGCCCTATGAACCAGGACTCTAATCGTAACCATGAGAGTCCCTTTGGACCCCCGTGGTAAGTATAATCATGGAACCTCATGGCACGTAATATTAACCTTTATTGTCTGTTTCTGTAGCCAGTCAGAGAAGGGTAACACTAGAATGAAAACCAATTCTGTTGTTTCAACCTATCAACATATGGGAAATAGAGCCCTATTATTGATTAAAGGCTAACCAAATGGAATAGAATTCAATCCATGTATTTCGATTGGTTAAAAGTATAACCAATCAGAAATCTGTCAGGAACAATTTAAATACTCGATTATGATTATCTGAAATACAATTGACCCATTTGAGCCAATCAGAAGCCATAACAATAGTATATAAGGTGAAGGAGCATTTTCTTTAGGAGGAGGCTCTTTCCGTTGGCTGAAGATGAGGATCTTGGGTCTTCAATCAATATAGAAGAGGACAAACTTCAAGCAACATGGAAGTGCCCGCTGAAGATTAAGAACCAGGGCATCTATGATCATGACCGGAGGGTCATCAGGGGGAGGGTAAGTATAATTTGTCCATCTACAAGTGCAGTTTTGTTTTATTTTTTTTATTTCACCTGTACTTTTTTTTCATAGTATTTTTCTATTTTATGTAAATAATTTTTCATTTTTTGAAATTAATTACTTTTTATTGTTCTTAGTTTATTTAAATTAGGGGTAGTATTAGGGTCTATAGGGGTCTTTGTGGACCATCGTGGGGGATAGTGTCAATGTGGGTTCATAAGGACCTCTATCATAGTAGTTAGGATGCCATGGGGGTCCCAGCCTCTATGTATCATGTTTCATGTAAATGGTCAACAGCCCCCGTCTACACACTGTAATGTATTTTTCTACACTATAACCCACTTATTATATAAACAAAAACATTACTTTTTAATTCCTGAAAGAAAATCTGAGGCTCCAATCTCCCTTTATCCCCAGTGTGAGGACCCCAGCGGCACATTACAGATTTACCATCTACAATATAATGCTTCCAAGTGCAATTTTCAAAGAACATGATCTATAAATACATATTTTGTTTCTTTTCCCTTTATTTCTCGGCGCATTTTATTGCCTTTTTGCCACTATAGTCCCGCATTTACTATATACTCTACTGCTGTAGAAATACTCTTCATAATGGGGAAAAATGCTTTTAACAAGTAAAATGCATCTGTTCCTGTGTATTCTTGCCTGCTTTTGTTTGTTAGCTTCTACTGTAGGAGAGGGTTTTAAAGACAGAGAGCTATTCAGCTGCACGTACTGAAAAATAATCATGCTAGGACTAATTGTCAAGAATTGCATATAATGATAAATGCGTAAAAAATAGTAGAAAAGGAAAAACAAAATCACACATTTCCACTTAATAAACATTTATAAATATCCTAATTATGGTTTAAAATAGAATTTTTGTTAGTATATAAAAAATATGAGCTTGGCAATGCATAATTAGACAGGAAAAAGTTTTTATAATGTTAGCTTGTAATAAAAAAAAAATAATGCCTGATAGTCTAAGGGGGAATCCATGATATTTTTGCTGTTTACATTTCTGAAGAGCAGATTTTGCAGTTGTCCATGCAAATTTCTGATCTCCATGGAAGGGGGTAGGTGTAAAATACTGACCGCTCCAATAATATAACAAATTCCCTTACCCCCTCTGTCCTATATACTTCCAGTTTCTCCCTACACTGATTAATAGAAAAGCACACATCCTCAGGTTCCAAGCTATCAGGAAGTGCTCCAGACAGAATCATGGACACTTCTATATACAAGCATAGGCTTTTCAAATGTAAATCTCCTCTGAAAATTGTCTTACAAAGCTGTTAATCTGTTACAAACATGTGAAGATTTTTCCTAAACAGTGGTCATTTAATGGAAATATATAATGAGAACCAAGTAGCCATAATATAGAATAGTGCCCTCAAGGCTCACTGCCCTTCAAATGCTCATAATAATGAGGATACATTTTCTATAATGGGGCCAGTGAAGCCTTAAAAGATAGTATTTGGTAAGATGTGCACTTTAGTTAATGTGACCATGGCCAGATTTCTACTTAGGTCAACTAGGCAGCTGCTTAGCAGCGCTTCCTGGTAACGGTCGCCTCATTTCACACTAAATGTTCCTTGGCTTAAAAATGGAATTACAGCAGTTCAAAGATTTGCCTCTAGAGGGCGAATGCCTGGAACTAGAGAGTTGCAAGTGGGAGGAAACTGCTGTGCCTAGGGGCGCAGGAGATGTATATTCAGCCCTGATTATGGCGCATTGACTCCAGAACTCTAGAGCCTATATCTACTAGAGTGTGAGTCATGGGTGTAGGATCGGGGGCGGCAGTGAGCTTATTGGTAGAGCAGCAGTTGAGTTTTCTTTGTATATTATCAGCTTCTACCCCCCCCCCCCGCCAAAAAATATAAAAATAATTTTAACTCCTACACCACTGTGTTGGGGGGCTCTTGGAGAAACTCTCCATTATAATTTTATTCCTTGAAGCAAAAGTATCAAGATTTTACATCTTCAAGCAGAGGCGAAGATAGTGAATGGTGGGCCCCTGTGCAAAATAATGTGGGGCCCCCCTTGCAAGTTCCCTAATCCACCCTGTTAAATTATATGTAGATAATCAGCTCACCCCTATGGTTCTATGAAGTAGTTATCCACTGTTCCCATCTAATAAATTGTGATCCCTCATTTACTGGTGGCAGTAGCTGAGCAGAGGGCCCCTACTGTTTTGTGGAACCTGGTGCTTTGCACCTGCTGCACAAGCACTGTTTTCAGGATTTCACCAACTCGTCACCTCTTAGTAGATATTGTCCGGGATATCATTGCAATCTCTGCTCTCTCTACAGGCGATGATAACTCTGGAAGGAAAGTGATCACGTTCAGCTGCTGCCGGCTGCCCCCCTGCCATGAGATTGACCACGTTCGGCTTCTAGAGTAAGATTCAGTGTCACAGAAAGAGACAGCGGCTCAGGTTAGAGTGTCAGATGTTACTGTGTGAGAGGTCAGAGACCTGAATCGCATCTCACCATGTGAGCAGCATGAGACACTGCAACAATCATCTTGTTATAGACCTGTCTGCAAAAATACAATAGATTGTAAGAATAGAGCAGAGACCCCAAGATCAGCTGATTTTATTAAAATGTTATTCTATTGTACTGAAATATTAGTAATTAAACCCATTTACTGGAAGAGTGGACAACAACACATTGCAAAGGGGTAATCTATTTCCAGTGTCTCTGCCTGTTTTATTTTCAACCCTCCTAGTGTGTTATAAACTGCCACATTGTTTACTAGTAGGACAAGCAGCAATGCTTTGCTTCAGGCCAATGCAGGAATACCGCCGGTGCAGGCGGTGCAATGCCTACCTAGTTACATCCTGAAACATTCACTATTTCTTTAAGTTGTGTTATTTTTTGATGCAGGTACTTGAAGTTCACATTGGATCAGTACGTGGAGAATGATTACATTGTGGTGTATTTTCATTATGGACTAAACAGCCGGAACAAGCCCTCCCTGAGCTGGTTACAGACAGCGTATAAAACCTTCGACAGGAAGTACGTTACTTTATCTGTATTATTATTATTATTATTATTATTATTATTATTTTCCTTTATTTATATCTCTGTACACACACGGGTATCCCTGCTCTCTGCTCTCTGTGCTTCTAGGTTGGAAAAACTTCCAAATATGGTGTAACTTACTGCAATGAGTAGCAACAATTAGACCAACTAGGCAGCCGCCTAGGAGCGCTTCCCTCTGAAGAGCACCTCATCTTGCACTTCAAAATGTTAGTTGACATAAAAAAGGGAAATCTGCAGTTCACAGACTCACCACTAGGGAACTAGAGAGTTACAAGAGGGAGAAAGTTGCTGTGCCTAGGGGCGCCGGAGATGTAGATCTGGCAAGCAACAACTTTATCAATTAAATGTTGTTTTTAAAAAATGCATAAATAAAATGCTTCGTCGATGGGAGTAATGAATGCAGAATCCTAAGGAGTACTTACAATTATAGTCATAGCTCTGGAGAAAGAAATAACAGCTAAAGCTAGTTTTATACCCAAGGAGATATTACAATACAAGGATGTGGATGTCCTAAGTTCCTCAAAGCACCATGACTTTTAAAGGTACAGTATATGCAAGTGAGCTGGGTTATTAATGCATCTGATAGAGGAGAATTAGTAGTGTATGAAAAAACTGTTTGCATGAAAAAATCCCAAAGTAAACATTTTGCTGAATTTCTTGCATTTGCAAACTGTTTTCTATGAATGTTGACAGCCCCTGAAATTCCCAGAAAAAATTAGCATAACTAATACATTGTATCTTTTTGGCCTGGGGATTGAGCTGCAGCTTTCCTTTAGATTTCTGTAATATCCAGAACAAGGTCTGTGTCCCGTCATTCACTGATTGGGTTATCTACATCCCAGGTGATACTTCCCCCAGCCCCAGGGAATTGCCCCATAACATGCCCCAGCCCAGTGAATTGCCCTTCAGCCCCCAGAGAATTGCCCCTGTGATCACCCCCAGTCTCAGTGAATTGCCCCTGTGAATTGCCCTTCAGCCCCAGTGAATTGCCCCTGTGATCTCCCCTATTCTCAATGAATTGCCCCAGTAACCACCAGACCCAGTGAATTGCCCTTCAGCCCCAGTGAATAGCCCTGTGACCTCCCCCAGCCCCAGTGAATTGTCCTCCAGCCCCAGTGAATTGCCCCATCACCTGCCTCAGCTCCAGTGAATTGCTCCATGACCTCCCTCAACCCCAGTGAATTGACCCCATCACCTGCCCCAGCCCCAGTGAATTGCCCTCCAACCCAATTAATTGCCCTGTGACCCAGAGAATTGCCTTCCAGCCCTAGTGAATTTCCCCTGTGATCTCCCCTAGCCCCAGTGATTTGCCGTGTGACCTGCCTCCGCCACAATGAATTGCCCTCCAGCCCCAGTCAATTGCCCCCATCACTTGCCCCAGCCCAGTGAATTGCCCTCCAGCCCCAGTGAATTGCCCCTGTGACCTCCCTCAGCCCCAGTGAATTGCCCTCCAGCCCCAGTGAATTGCCCCTGTGACCTCCCTCAGCCCCAGTGAATTGCCACCTCACTTGCCCCAGCCCAGTGAATTGCCCTCCAGCCCCAGTAGATTGCCCCATCACCTCCCCCAGCCCCAGTGGATTGCCCTCCAGCCCCAGTGAATTAGCCCATCACCTACATCAGCCTTAGTGAATTGTGCCGTGACCTCCCCCAGCCCCAGCGAATTGCCCCCATCACCTGCCCCAGTGAATTGCCCTCCAGCATCAGTGAATTGCCCTGTGACTTCCCCCAGCCCCAGTTAAATGCCCCATTGAATTACACCAGCCCTAGTGAATTGCCCCATGAACTCCTCCAGGCCCAGTGAATTGCCCCATCATTTCCCCCAGCTCCAGTGAGTTGCCCCCATCACCTGCCCAAGCCCCAGTGAATTGCAATCTAGCCCCAGTGAATTGCCCCGTGACCTCCCCCAGCCTGAGTGAATTGCCCCTGTAAGCCCCCAGACACACTCACTCTCATAGACACATACACACTCACTCACACAGATATACATACTTATTCACACATACACACAAACACTCACTCAGACACTCATACACACGCACTCACACAGACATATACACTCTCACACAGACATATACACTCTCACACAGACATATACACTCTCACACAGACATATACACTCTCACACAGACATATACACTCTCACACAGACATATACACTCTCACACAGACATATACACTCTCACACAGACATATACACTCTCACGCAGACGCATACACTCTCACGCAGACGCATACACTCTCACACAGACGCATACACTCTCACACAGACGCATACACTCTCACACAGACGCATACACTCTCACACAGACGCATACACTCTCACACAGACGCATACACTCTCACACAGACGCATACACTCTCACACAGACGCATACACTCTCACACAGACGCATACACTCTCACACAGACGCATACACTCTCACAAAGACATACACACTTGCGCTTGCGGTCCGCTGCCACCTACTTCTTCTTCCCTCCACATAGTAATAATTACTACTTGTTGCAATTGCTATGTAAGTTAACCATATGATGCATGCTATTGTGGCGAATCAATATTTACTTCTTACTCATTCAGTGATATCCTAATCACATATTATAATTGTCTAACTGCGAGTTGTCGTCACGCTTTGCGGCCCTCGCAAAGGAAGGGCCGCAACTGACGACAACTCGCAGTTTCACCATGGCTCCCATCAGCCCTACTGCAGGCGTGCACGGGTAGCCGGGCAGACAAGCGTGCGCGCGCACGCGAAGACGTCCCATAAGCGTGCGCGCGCGCACATCTACAGCAATGAGGTGAGGGAGAGAGACACGGGGGAAGAGTGACAAGGAGGGGAGAAGCGGGGGAAGAGTGACAAGGAGGGGAGAAGCAGGGGAAGAGATACATGAGGGAGGGAGAGGAGGAGGGGAATAGAGACACGAGAGGAGGGGGGAAGAGAGACACAGGGGAGGGGAAGAGAGACACAGGGGACAGGGGAAGTGAGATACAGGGGAGGGGAAGAGAGACACAGGGGAAGTGAGATACAGGGGAGGGGAAGAGAGAAACAGGGGACAGGGGAAGTGAGATACAGGGGAGGGGAAGAGAGACACAGGGGAGGGAGAGGAGGGGGAAGAGAGACACAGGGAAGGGGGAAGAGAGGCACAGGGGAGCGAGAAGAGGAGGGGGAAGAGAGACACAGGGGATGGAGAGGAGGGGAGGAAGAGAAACGGTAGGGGAGGAATAGACATGGGGGAGGAGACACAGCGGAGGGGGGAAAAGATGAGGTTTAGGGGGTGGAGAGACACAGGGGAAGGATGAGGGGGGCAGAGACACAGGGGAGGGAGACGGGGTGAAGAGACACAGGGGAGGGAGAAAGACACAGGAGTGGGAGAGGTGGAAGAGACACAGGGGAGGGAGAGGGGGATGGAGAAACAAGGAAGGGAGAGGGGGGAAAGAGACACAGGGGAGGGAGAGGAGGGAAAGAGACACAGGGGAAGGAGAGGGGGGAAAGAGACACAGGGGAGGGAGAGGGGGAAGGAGAAACAAGGAAGGGAGAGGGGGGAAAGAGACACAGGGGAGGGAGAGGGGGGAAAGAGACACAGGGGAGGGAGAGGGGGGAAAGAGACACAGGGGAGGGAGAGGGGGAAGAGACAGAGGGAAGGGAGAGGAAGTAGAGGGCGGGAGAGGCTCACAATGAGTTCCAAAGCCACTCATTTCAAGGCCCGAGATGAGCGCTGAAGGAGCTTATCGCAAGGCCAGTAAAGTAGAGGGGGGAGAGGTTCGCAATGAGCCCCTCCCGTCAAGTAGAGGGGTAGAGAGGCTCGCAATGAGCGCCGAAGGCCCGTGATCATCGCGAGGCCAATAAAGTAAAGGGGGGGGGGGGAGAGGCTCGCAGTGTGTGACAAACACCATTGCCAGGCTTCAATTTATTGCCGTCATTTTTGACGGGCAAGTCGCTAGTTATTTATAAATGTTATAATATTTGGAACCTCCTCTATGTCCCCTTAAAGGGACACTTTACCAAATTGTCTATCATGCATGTAAAATCATGTTGTAAATATTACAAACGTTTGCATGAAACATAGGATCGGATGCGGTTGTTCTGACCCCTTACAGCAAACTGAGTGTCGGGAGCCTTGTGAATCTCTGGACTGCAACAAGCTTGTGCTTTTATCCCAATTCTTTTTAATATAAAACAAAATGGATAACAGGATCCTCATGAGATAAATAATAAGAGATATAATTTATTACAACAAATGAATGAAACATAGTATTTTACATGTATAATAGAAAGATTGGGACCACTGTAGCTATTTAATATTTAAAGGGATATAGCATCAATCTGACAGATAAAAGCAGTTAGTCCGCTTGTAACCTTCCCCAACTCCAGAGGTGAAGATGGCTTCTGATCAAGATGCCCCAGGCAAGCTCCAAGACATCTTACTATAGCTGCTAGAGATGGAGGAGGAGGATATAATGGGAGCCAAAGCTGCAATAAAGAGTCCTGACCATTCCCCTCCAGACTGTGCACTATATGATGATGTGAGATCTTCTGTGACCTGAATTTCAAGGGACACCAAAGTAATTTTTATCAATTCTCAGTCTTCCAAAGAGCAAATATAACAGGCAAAATAAAAAATGAAAAATTATATTTTTACTTGGTAAATTGAGTTTTATATTATTATTATTATTATTATTATTATTATTATTATTATTAATTATTATCATTATTATTATCTTGTATTTGTAAGGTGCCAATACTAGGGCCACTACAGCTGTTTCATTGCCAGTTTATCTGCAAGTTTCAAATAATTCAAATTTAGTTTTCAATACAGGGTCCAGACAGACAGACAAACAGTAATGGGAGTCTGCAACACTATCTACATAGATACACATTGTAAAGTAAATCTCAAGAATATTCTATAATGAAAAAAGGATGTTTACAAAGTATTTTTAAGATAACATTAGGAGATTTTGACTACATTTAAAAGGGACAGGGAACACAACTTTTTTTTTTCTACATATAAAAGAGCAAGTTTTAAACGTTACAAAAATAGTTTTTTTGCAGGAAAAAAAAAATGAAAACCTACTTAAACTTGGTTGAAAGTAACTGGAAGTGCAGAGCATCTGTAGATCTCATTGGATTCCAGCCTCCAAGTGTAGTTGAAGTTTTTTATTCCCCCGAGACTATTATTTGAATAAAGAAAACACACTGTGACGCATTATCAAATGCTCTCTATCTGATGCAAAAAAGAAAAATAAATATTTTCATGTCCCTTTAAAAACAGGCAAAATACAAGTTTAAAAAGTAAAAATAAATTGGCACCTTTTTATCTTCTATACCAAATTATTCTTTACTGTAGGCACCCGTTTACTTTTGCCAGCTGTCTTCTCCCACCTCAGAATGTTGATTAGCAGAAAACAAAATGGTAGATTCCACTGCAGCATTATTTTATATAAAATGTAATATATTACAGGATTTATTATTTTATATTGCATTCTAAAAACATTTCCAAGTGTAGTATTTTAAAATAATATGTTTTAAATGTATGATAAGCGTGGTCAGTAATAATTACTGGACACAGGCTCTGATAATAATGCAGATAGAATAAACCACCTAACTAAAACCAGTAAATGCTGGATTTCACCCAAATTGGTTGTGTTGTTGTTATTATTACTAATATTATTATTATTAATAATAATAATAATAATAATATTATTATTATTATTATTATTATTATTATTAATATAATTATCGTTGACAGCCACAGAAGCTTTTCTCCAAGTCTCATTTCTCTAAGTGCAGCACAATTACCAGATCCGTCCCTATCACACTGATAAAAGCCCCTGATAATGTCCCCTGGATATGGGTATCTCAGACTGGGGCTTCAAAGTGAGGACACTGAGTAATGGAGTTAAATAGGGGAATTGTGACAGCAGAACATCACAGGCAGACCCTCCATCTCTCTCTGAAATAACCACACTTTATCCTGTCATGATTATCAGAGATCCGGTAATTTCAACTAATCGTCCCTCATTTTACTCTCTTAAAGGAATAGTGCACTTGTTTGTCAAGAATAAACAAAACAATATTAGCAGCTGTGTAAGACATGGATATAAAAATTTTGGGGGGAAATTCAGAATTTTTTCATTTGTAGGAATCCATTTTGTGTTTGTTACATGACATCCTGAGAGCAACAGGATGAAGTCCAGGTCCTTTATTTGATAATTGCATATTGACACCACACCCTTCCACCTCATTGCATAAAAGGAAATTGCATGAAAGGATGCAACCACAGATCTCTAGAGATGTAAATGTCCCTCTCACACACACACCCTCCATGGATTCCTCCAGGGTCCTGCAGAGGCATCAAAATATATATTTTGTCTAATTAAAAACTATGTGTATTCCTGGTTAATTCTGCCCTTAGACTTTTTTGAATTTTTAAACATATTTTTTCATTGTGCAGCGGCCCTTTAAAGGGCTGCAGTGGTTGTTATTAAAATGTTTAGTTAGTGGATTGAGCTTGAAAATTGGGTTTATTAAAGGGACATGATTCTGGATTGTACTAAGTAATATAAAAAATGTATGTATAAATAAAAAAAAAAAAAAAAAAAAAAAAAAAAAATATATATATATATATATATATATATATATATATATATATATATATATACTAGAATATTGCCCGTCAAAAAATGACGGCAATGAAATTGTAAGGTAGCTAATGCTGTTTGGTGTATAATACTGAAATATGTAATAGATTACTAAATGAATATACTTTACCTATTTTGAAGCATTGTGTTGAAGAGCTGGCAATCTGTTTTGATGTTGCTGGAGCATTAGTGGTGTGGAGCTGCTGTGTAAGCGTCATGAATGTGTGCACTGTGTGGTATGAATATCTGTAGGTCGTTTGTGGCGTTTTGCGAGTTTCTTGTGGTGTTTTGCGAGTTTAGAGTGCTGTAGCCTCGTTTTCGTTTTGTTCGGCGGCCATTTTTTCTCTCGCTTACAGTTTTTTTTAGTCTCTAAACTCTTTTATTTCGAGTAAAATGAAGGTCTAAGTGGCATTTTTGAGGTCCTGGGTGCTCCCTCTTGGTGTAGGTAAGGTTTTTATGTATGTGCTGTGTGTATGTATTGTGTTTTACATTTTGTAATGTTCGCGAGTTGCGTCCGAGTGTTGCGAGGCCGTAATGTGTGTGTCGTGCTCTTTGGGTTGCGACGTGAACTTTGCGAGGGTCGCAGTTGCTGGCATGGAGCGCCTTCGGCGCTCCATGCCAGCAACTGCGGCCCTCGCTTTGCGAGGTCCTCAGCTGCTGGCATGGAGCACCTACGGCACTCCATGCCAGCAACTGAGGCCCTCGCTTCGCGAGGGTCCTCAGTTGCTGGCAAGGAGCGCCTTCGGTGCTCCATGCCAGCAACTGAGACCCTCGCCCCGTGCCCTCGCTTTGCGAGGGCACTGGGCGAGGGTCTCAGTTGCTGGCATGGAGCGCCTACGGCACTCCATGCCAGCAACTGAGGCCCTCGCTTCGCGAGGGTCCTCAGTTGCTGGCAAGGAGCGCCTTCGGCGCTCCATGCCAGCAACTGAGACCCTCGCCCAGTGCCCTCGCTTTGCGAGGGCCTTGGCTCGCTACGCGAGCCCGCAGCGTTAGCAACAACTCGTACGCTCACAACTATATATGTGATTACTATATAATGTGTAGATGTACCGGCTGGGCGTGCTCTTGTGCATTATTATTATTATTACTATATAATGTGTAGATGTACCGGCTGGGCATGCTCTCTGCGTGTACGCTTTCTCTATCTGCACCCTATGTGCACTGCTGTCTGTGTGCAATCTCTGTCTCTGTACCCCTCACTCTCTTTGTCAATCTCTCTGCACTCTCTGTGCGCTCTATCTGTGAACTCTCTCTGCGCTGTCTTTGTGCTCCCTCACTGTCTGTGTGTGCTCTTGCTCTGTAATTCTCTTTATGTCTCCCTCTCTCTCTGTACCTGACTCCCTCTCTCTCTGTACCTGACTCCCTCTCTCTCTGTACCTGACTCCCTCTCTCTCTGTACCTGCCTCCCTCTCTCTCTGTACCTGTCTCCCTCTCTCTCTGTACCTGTCTCCCTCTCTCTCTGTACCTGTCTCCCTCTCTCTCTGTACCTGTCTCCCTCTCTCTCTGTACCTGTCTCCCTCTCTCTCTGTACCTGTCTCCCTCTCTCTCTGTACCTGCCTCCCTCTCTCTCTGTACCTGTCTCCCTCTCTCTCTGTACCTGTCTCCCTCTCTCTCTGTGCCTGTCTCCCTCTCTCTCTGTACCTGCCTCCCTCTCTCTCTGTACCTGTCTCCCTCTCTCTCTGTACCTGTCTCCCTCTCTCTCTGTACCTGTCTCCCTCTCTCTCTGTACCTGTCTCCCTCTCTCTCTGTACCTGTCTCCCTCTCTCTCTGTACCTGCCTCCCTCTCTCTCTGTACCTGTCTCCCTCTCTCTCTGTACCTGTCTCCCTCTCTCTCTGTACCTGTCTCCCTCTCTCTCTGTACCTGTCTCCCTCTCTCTCTGTACCTGTCTCTCTCCCTCTCTGTACCTGTCTCCTTCTCTCTCTGTACCTGTCTCTCTCCCTCTCTGTACCTGTCTCCTTCTCTCTCTGTAGCTGTCTCCCTCTCTCTCTGTACCTGCCTCCCTCTCTCTCTGTACCTGTCTCCCTCTCTCTCTGTACCTGTCTCCCTCTCTCTCTGTACCTGTCTCCCTCTCTCTCTGTACCTGTCTCCCTCTCTCTCTGTACCTGTCTCTCTCCCTCTCTGTACCTGTCTCCTTCTCTCTCTGTACCTGTCTCTCTCCCTCTCTGTACCTGTCTCCTTCTCTCTCTGTAGCTGTCTCCCTCTCTCTCTGTACCTGTCTCCCTCTCTCTCTGTACCTGTCTCCCTCTCTCTCTGTACCTGTCTCCCTCTCTCTCTGTACCTGTCTCCTTCTCTCTCTGTACCTGTCTTCTTCTCTCTCTGTACCTGTCTCCCTCTCTCACTTTGCTGTCTTTCTCTGAAATGCAAATGGCCGCCACGCTTCTGTTAAAATCAGGTGTTAGGCCCACCCCCACTTACATCATAGCCACGCCCCCTTTATGATGTCAGCGTTAGCAACATTTTCTGCTGCTCACAACTATATATGTGATATATATAAAATATTATACCTATGTATCTATTTACTTTTTATTACCCTTTTTTGTACTTTCATTTATTAAAAAGTGCTTATAAGCTCCGTTTTTTTTCTCTATCTGAAATCTTACAAGTAGTTCCTAATTGGTTTCTCCCCTCTGCAGCTCATGAAGACAGTGTACCTCGAAGTAAAGTGTTTGCATTGTCTCCTAGTAATCAATTAGACTGAAGTGCAATGTGTATTCATAAGCTGCATGAGATACAGAGGCAGTAAATACAGATCTTATAAGCACTTCTGCCTCCGGCACAGCGCTCACTCCCCTCCATTCGCTGATAATTGTTAATCAGAATATTTTATATAAAGCTAAAAACAAAAATACACAAAAACGTTACATTTTTTACCTCAATTGCATTTATTCTTTAACGAAGGGTTCCGATTTATATTAATGACTTAACTCTGTCTGAGCACAATAAGATTTATTCAGTTCTATATTTAAAGTGACATTACTGAGATATTGGTTTACGTTCCTCCAGATACAAGAAGAATCTGAAAGCTCTTTATGTTGTTCACCCAACAAACTTCATCAAAGTTCTGTGGAAGATCTTCAAGCCGATTATAAGGTGAGCTGGCTTTTATGATGTAATAAAATGATATAATGTGTGTGTGTGTGTGTGTGTGTGTATATATATATATATATATATATATATATATATATATATATATTTATATATATATATATATATATATATATATATATATATATATATATATATATATATACACACATATATAGATATATACAGTGAACCCTTCTTACTCAACGTTTATTGGTTCCAGAAGGCATGATGAGTAATGAAAAGGATAAGTACCAAGTTTCCTTAAGGATTATTGTTAGAGATGTCCCGAATAGTTCGCCGGCGAACATAGCATGTTCGCGTTCGCGGCGACCTGCGAACATATGCGAGATTCGACCCGCCCCCTATACTTTATCATTGAGCAAACTTTGACCCTGCATGTCACAGTCAGCAGACATATTCCAGCCAATCAGCAGCATACACTCCCTTCCAGAGCCTTCTAACTCATGGACAGCAGCCATTTTGGAATCATAACTAACTTGCAGTCTTACTGAGAGGAGGCTGAGTGTAGGTGATACTGCATCAATAGGGAAAACCATAGCTAGGCTACTGTACACAGTGTGCAATACAGTCCTGAAGGACTCTTTTGATCTCTGCTGCAAGGACACCCCTGTGTCTCTTCCCCCCTTATCATCATCCTGCCCTAACCTTAGCACCCAACCCTAACACCCCTCACACTTATCCATAACACCCACCAACCTAACACCTAACCCTAACACCTAACCCTAACACCCCTCACACTTATCCCTAACACCCCTCACCCTAACACTTATGCCTAACACCCCTCACCCTAACCCTAACACCCCTCACACTTATCCATAACACCCCTCACCCTAACCCTAACACCCCTCACACTTATCCCTAACACCCCTTACCCTAACACCCCTCACACTTATCCCTAACACCCCTCACCCTAACACCTATTCCTAACACCCCTCACCCTAACCCTAACACCCCTCACACTTATCCCTAACACCTAACCCTAACACCCCTCACACTTATCTCTAGCACCCCTCACCCTAACCCTAACACCCCTCACACTTATCCCTAACACCCATCACCCTAACACCTATTCCTAACACCCCTCACCCTAACCCTAACACCCCTCACACTTATCCCTAACACCCCTCACACTTATCCCTAACACCCCTCACACTTATCCCTAACACCCCTCACACTTATCCCTAACACCCCTCACACTTATCCCTAACACCCCTCACACTTATCCCTAACACCCCTCACACTTATCCCTAACACCCCTCACACTTATCCCTAACACCCCTCACACTTATCCCTAACATCCCTCACACTTATCCCTAACACCCCTCACCCTAAAACCTACCCCCCTTACCCTTATCCCTAACACCCCTTACCATAACACCCCTCACACTTATCCCTAGCACCCCTCACCCTAACCCTAACACCCCTCACACTTATCCGTAGCACCCCTCACCCTAACCCTAACACCCCTCACACTTATCCCTAACACCCATCACCCTAACACCCCTCACACTTATCCCTAACACCAAACCCTAACACCTAACCCTAACACCCCTCACCCTAATACCTATTCCTAACATCCCTCACACTTATCCCTAACACCCCTCACACTTATCCCTAACACCCCTCACACTTATCCCTAACACCCCTCACACTTATCCCTAACACCCCTCACCCTAACCCTAACACCTAACCCTCACACCTAACCCTCACACCTAACCCTCACACCTAACCCTCACACCTAACCCTAAGACCTAACACCCCTCACACCTAACCCTAACACCCCTCACACTTATCCCTAAGACCTAACACCCCTCACACTTATTCCTAACATGCCTCACTCTAACACCGCTCACACTTAGCCCTAACATGCCTCACCCTAACACCGCTCACACTTAGCCCTAACATGCCTCACCCTAACACCGCTCACACTTAGCCCTAACATGCCTCACCCTAACACCGCTCACACTTAGCCCTAACACCCCTCACCCTAACACCCCTCACCCTAACACCCCTCACCCTAACACCCCTCACCCTAACACCCCTCACCCTAACACCCCTCACCCTAACACCCCTCATACTTAGCCCTGTGTCTCTTACCACCCTTATCATCAAGGGAGGGGGGAGGATGATGAGGGAGGGGGGAAGATGACACAGGTGAGGATGATGAGGGAGGGGGGGAACAGACACAGGGGAGGATGATGAGGGAGGGGTAAAGAGATACATGTGAGGATGATGAGGGAGGTGGGAGGATGATGAGGGAGGGGGGATGAGACACAGGGGAGGGTGATGAGGAAGGGGGGCAAAGAGACACAGGGGAGGATGATGAGGTAGGGGGGAAAGAGACACAGGAGAGGATGATGAGGGAGGGGGGGAAAGAGACACATGGGAGGATGATGATGGAGGGGGGAAGAGACACAGGGGAGGATGATGAGGGTGGGGGTAAAGAGATACAGGGGAGGATGATGAGGGAGGTGGGAGGATGATGAGGGAGGGGGGATGAGACACAGGGAGGATGATGAGGAAGGGGGGAAAGAGACACAGGGGAGGATGATGAGGGAGGGGGTAAAGAGATACAGGGGAGGATGATGAGGGAGGTGGGAGGATGATGAGGGAGGGGGGATGAGACACAGGGGAGGATGATGAGGAAGGGGGCAAAAAAGACACAGGGGAGGATGATGATGGAGGGGGGAAGAGACACAGGGGAGGATGATGAGCGAGGGGGGAAGAGACACAGGGGAGGATGATGAGCGAGGGGGGAAAGAGACACATGGGAGGATGATGATGGAGGGGGGAAGAGACACAGGGGAGGATGATGAGGGTGGGGGTAAAGAGATACAGGGGAGGATGATGAGGGAGGTGGGAGGATGATGAGGGAGGGGGGATGAGACACAGGGGAGGATGATGATGGAGGGGGGAAGAGACACAGGGGAGGATGATGAGGGTGGGGGTAAAGAGATACAGGGGAGGATGATGAGGGAGGTGGGAGGATGATGAGGGAGGGGGGATGAGACACAGGGGAGGATGATGAGGAAGGGGGGAAAGAGACACAGGGGAGGATGATGATGGAGGGGGGAAGAGACACAGGGGAGGATGATGAGGGTGGGGGTAAAGAGATACAGGGGAGGATGATGAGGGAGGTGGGAGGATGATGAGGGAGGGGGGATGAGACACAGGGGAGGGTGATGAGGAAGGGGGGAAAGAGACACAGGGGAGGATGATGAGGGAGGGGGGAAAGAGACACAGGGGAGGATGATGAGGGAGGGGGGGAAAGAGACACATGGGAGGATGATGATGGAGGGGGGAAGAGACACAGGGGAGGATGATGAGGGTGGGGGTAAAGAGATACAGGGGAGGATGATGAGGGAGGTGGGAGGATGATGAGGGAGGGGGGATGAGACACAGGGAGGATGATGAGGAAGGGGGGAAAGAGACACAGGGGAGGATGATGAGGGAGGGGGTAAAGAGATACAGGGGAGGATGATGAGGGAGGTGGGAGGATGATGAGGGAGGGGGGATGAGACACAGGGGAGGGTGATGAGGAAGGGGGCAAAAAAGACACAGGGGAGGATGATGATGGAGGGGGGAAGAGACACAGGGGAGGATGATGAGCGAGGGGGGAAGAGACACAGGGGAGGAGGATGAGCGAGGGGGGAAAGAGACACATGGGAGGATGATGATGGAGGGGGGAAGAGACACAGGGGAGGATGATGAGGGTGGGGGTAAAGAGATACAGGGGAGGATGATGAGGGAGGTGGGAGGATGATGAGGGAGGGGGGATGAGACACAGGGGAGGATGATGATGGAGGGGGGAAGAGACACAGGGGAGGATGATGAGGGTGGGGGTAAAGAGATACAGGGGAGGATGATGAGGGAGGTGGGAGGATGATGAGGGAGGGGGGATGAGACACAGGGGAGGATGATGAGGAAGGGGGGAAAGAGACACAGGGGAGGATGATGATGGAGGGGGGAAGAGACACAGGGGAGGATGATGAGGGTGGGGGTAAAGAGATACAGGGGAGGATGATGAGGGAGGTGGGAGGATGATGAGGGAGGGGGGATGAGACACAGGGGAGGGTGATGAGGAAGGGGGGAAAGAGACACAGGGGAGGATGATGAGGGAACGGGGAAAGAGACACAGGGGAGGATGATGAGGGAGGGGGGAAGAGACACAGGGGAGAATGATGAGGGAGGGGGTAAAGAGATACAGGGGGTGATGAGGAAGGGGGGAAAGAGACACAGGGGAGGATGATGAGGGAGGGGGTAAAGAGATACAGGGGAGGATGATGAGGGAGGTGGGAGGATGATGAGGGAGGGGGGAAAGAGACACAGGGGAGGATGATGAGGGTGGGGGTAAAGAGATACAGGGGAGGATGATGAGGGAGGTGGGAGGATGATGAGGGAGGGGGGATGAGATACAGGGGGTGATGAGGAAGGGGGCAAAGAGACACAGGGGAGGATGATGATGGAGGGGGTAAAGAGATACAGGGGAGGATGATGAGACACAGGGGAGGGTGATGAGGAAGGGGGCAAAGAGACACAGGGGAGGATGATGAGGGAGGGGGGAAGAGACAAAGAGACCTTGTGCAAATGGGGAGTTTGCGGTTGTGCAAATGGACTGTTTGCGGTTGTTTGCGGTGCGTTAAACGGGGAGATTGGTCTGTCACTGTGAAGCGGGTGTAACCCTTCCACTACCTGATCGATACAACATCATACCTGATGTTTTAAAGCACGTTATTCCAAACAATTTAGGAATGTTAGGTAATTTATGCCCTTTATGGCTTAAAACCAGACTCTGCATCAACTATGTAATTTTCCGTGGGAGTTTTGCCATGGATCCCCCTCCGGCATGCCACAGTCCAGGTGTTAGTCCCGTTGAAACAACTTTCCCATCACTATTGTGGCCAGAAAGAGTCCCTGTGGGTTTTAAAATCCGCCTGCCCATTGAAGTCTATGGCGGTTTGCCGATGTTCGCCGGTTCGCGAACATCTGTGGTGGTTCACGTTCGTGGTTCGCGAACCAAAAATTTTATGTTTGCGACATCACTAATTATTGTAAATTGACTCGTACAAGTGCGATGAGTACCAAGGTAAGGAACTAGTGCCAAGGTATTTTTCCTTGTCAAATGCATTTAATACCAAATTTGATGAGTTTTGGGATAGACAAGTATCAAGGGTTCACTGTATACAGTAAATAAAAAAAAAAAAATAAATATATATATATATGTATAAGTCCACAACACAGGCTGAGATCCCGCTCCATGCTGATGATAGCCAGTATGCTTCAAACAGCTGTACATGGATAGGATACGCAGCTTGTGTTTAATCCAACCTTGGCTTTGCATTAAAGCTGTGTAATACAGCATGCATAAGCTTAAAGGAAGCCATGTTTGATAATGGCTATGGATTGAAGAGCAAGGCATTTGTTGGCACAGCTTCCCAGAATGCACAGCTCAGCTTCACAGAATGCAATGTAATAACTGTTTTTCTTGGAATTCTGAGCTGGAAACAGGTTTCTTAACTTGTTTTAGACATTCAAATGTGAACACAGATGTACTATTTATTTACTATATATATATATATATATATATATATATATATATATATATATATATATAATTGTGGATCAAAGCTTTCATGGGAAAGACTTACTGCTTCTAGTGGCCAAATATTGTGATGCATTATTAAGCTTAATCCCCCCTTGTTAATACGCCCCTGGCTGTGTGAAAATAATTATGGTGCAATAATACATAATAAAATGACTTAGTGCATAAGACCGACTTGTATATATTGATGGGGAGATAGTCATTTAAGGTGTGTCCTATAAAGGGATCATACAGGGTTGGGTCTGGTCAGTACTTGGATGGGAGACCACTGGAGAAGAAACTAGCAACCTACTTCGGTACATCTGCAATAAATACTGAGTGGATCAGCATGGTGTGTTACTACCCATGAGGTCACAGAAAGTTGGACACGACTGAGCAATATATATATTTCTTGCTGCTATTATGATATAATAATAATACAATGTATATATAAATAAGCTTTTGACTTTTAGTATATAGTAATCAATAATATAAAATGCAGCTCTGCAGATCCATGTGCTTATCAGTAATTACTGGCAATGATCTCCCATTAGAAGTAGCTGTCGGTAATGCTTATTGACAGGTGAAAATTACAAAATTCAGTGTAAGTTTACCATAGGAAAACTAAGTTTTAACAAAATGGAATAGATAAAGTACTTGTTATTACGTATACTTTATATTGTAGCGTATTTGGAACCTCCGATGTGTCCGTTTTGAAGTCTCTGTATCTTTGACTAGAATATTAAAAACAAACCGCAGATCTGTCGCAGGCTCCACGCTCCGCTCTGGACTCCATTATTCAGTCCCACAGGTTCCCAAGTAATTATTTTTTTTAGTCAAGATAAGTAATTGGCGTGATACTGATCGTCGCTCTCTACGCGCTTCATTTACAGCAGAGCATCCTCGTTCCACTCTGTAAAATCCTAACACCTTTCATCCTCAGCCTGTGAATAAAGCACCGTGAGAGGGATCAGATCAGAACAAACTGCACCGCGTGGTGCCTAATCTCACCACGCCAACCGCTGATAAATGAGTCGCTCTGACTGCTAACATTCTGTATACATTGATAAGTATGCCTCCAATTAACCCCATGCTGGGCAGGGAGGCAAAGAGCTTGCCCCTACACAGGTACTGGTGGTGTCATCTAGAGAACATGGAGAAGCCCTGGAACTGGGACATAAGCAAAATAAATTGTATTTAAAGGGCCACTATAATGCCCTAAAGATAGGAGGTAGATACATTCATTAAGAAAAAGTGGACAGGGCGAATACAGGCTATGATTTAGGTTTAACACCTATATTATGAGTAGGGCATCAATGCGTTTTAAATGGACTCTATCATTCGCCTGTAGAGATGAGCTATGATTTATTTATATATATATATATATATATATATATATATATATATTTGTGGTCGGGTCCGTCTCCCATGGGAGGGGTAGCTGTAGCAATACGACCAAAGCTATGGAATCTGGCCTGAGTAGTGCGCCAGATTGTTGTGATAAGGAGGAAGCGCTTCCTTGGACATGGGCAAGGAGGCAGCTTAGTAGATGTGGGACGAAATCTACTATGTGGTAGAAAGCCACGTGATGATGAATCGTCGTATCCTTGGTCATGGGCGAGAATGCTGATGGGCGCCGAAATCAGCAACGGAGTGCTTAGTGAAAGCTGAAAAGCGTTACCTTGGGCATGGGCAAGGAAGCAGCTTTAGTAGATCTGGGCAGAAATCTACTATGAGGGCTTGGTGAAAGCCGCATGACGATAAAGCGATGTGTCCTGGACGTGGGCGAGGACACTGATGGTGGCTAAAATTTGAAGATGTGGTGCTTAGTGAAAGGTGGTTAGGACTTATTGAAAGCCTGTTGGTACCATTGCTCTCCAGCAATGAGAGTGCACTTACGGACATTGGCTATGGTCAAATCTGCACATAGTCCCATAGCAATGAAAAATGTCGTTAGTTTTGATGTAAGATAACTGCTTAGTAGACGTGGGCCTAAATCTGCGCTTCAGGGCTTGGTTAAGCCGCATGGCAGTGTTTATGGCGTTACGTTTGACGTAAGCAAGATAATATTTTAGTAGAAATGGGCCTAAATCTGCAATGTCAAAAAATGTACCTTGGGCATGGACAAAGTTGCTGTTTAGTAGATATGAGTCAAATCGGTAAAAACAAAAAAGGGGCCAAAAAAGTGCATCTTGGTGAAAGAGACCTTGGGTGCAGGCAATGCAAGTAAAAGACAAGGAATCACCGAGAAACATCCTCTAGATACAGACGTGGGAGTGAACGGAAGTGTGCCAGAGAGGGCTCCACCCACAGGAGGAGGCGGGGCAGGAGAGGGCCCCTCCCACAATAACCAGGTTACTATATATCTGTGTGTATACATCTATACATGTGTCAATTTTGAATATAAATTTCCTCTGTGTTAAACCTAAATCTCTGCCTGTTTCGGGGCCTTGAAGTCTTGAAAAAGCAAAGCAGATCTAGAGATACCCTCTGCATTTAATATTATTTGCAATGAAGTTATTTACCTCCGGTCTGATGTATTTACTGCACATTTTCTCTTTTCTCATTTTCTTCAGTCACAAGTTCGGCAAAAAGGTTTCGTACATGAATTATTTAAGTGACCTCCGAGAGCACCTGAAGTTTAACCGACTGATCATCCCTCAGGACGTCCTCCAGTGAGTGGCGCCAACATACAGCCATATATAACTGTGACAGCGGGGGTTGCAGGGTCTTAAAGGACCACTCTAGTGTATTTACAAATAAGCTCATATGCTGTTTGCTGGTTATAGACTAATAAAACAGTCTGCAATTTAAAATAAATAAAAAAAATAACAACATTTTCTTAGCTTTTAAACTGTCAGTTTTCTCCTCAAGCAGAGCTGTGTAACTCCTCCTACCTGTGTCTATCATGGATGTGGTCCGCTGCCTGTGTGCTCGACTATCTTCGAGCTTGGAAGCATGCTGGGCTGATGTCACTGGCCCTGCCCAATGGCATAATTAGCTCCTCCATCTGCATACATAGAGGTAACAGCTCTATTGTTACATCCAAGCATCTGTCCTATATACCCTGTCCAGTGATAGTGCATGAGCCATCATAGCCCCACCCCCTTTACTGAGCATGATCAGTCTGAAGCAGAACTTGGTCAGACTTTATATTTAGTCTGGGAAACAGGAAAGGCTGGTCCCACCCCTGAGGCACAGGTAGGAGGAGATGCACAGCTCTGCTTGAGGGGAAAACTGGCAGTTTATTTACAATCAGTCTGAAGCAGAACATACAGTGGTCAGCTTCCATGCACAGCTGGCCACACCCCTGATAGACACAGGTAGGAGGAAATTCAAAGTTCCGATTGAGGAGGAAACTGACAGGTTAACAATTAAAGAAAAATGTTAACTAAGTCCTTAGCTGTGTCCCTTTATTCAGCTGTCATGACTGTGAATGAAATGTCTTTTTAGTTTATTTTATGATGTGCAGGTTCTTGCTAAATATAAAGTGCACAAATATAAATACTGTAATTGTCATAAAAATCTGAGGAGTCGCACGGAAAAATTTAGCTTGAATTTAAGATATTTAATCATAAATTACATGAAAAGATTCTCCCTCTCTGCTACTGAATTTATATAAAGTAATTTACTGAGCACATGTCAAGGTCATACAAGCTAGGGTAAGTTTTATGGCTTGCGTGTCATTCAATTTCAATTTCTTATTTTTTATTTTAGGCATGATGAGAAGCTGAAGAATAATCACAAGGGGAAACCGCTTTCATCCGCCAAATGCCCCCCGCCGCGGCCCCCGCTCCCCACACAGCAGTTTGGTGTCACCCTGCAGTAGTAAGTTGTAACAAAGTAACCACTTTTATTTTCCTCTATTAAAGGGACAAAGAAGCCACAAAAGGCTTGAGAATCATAATGCTTAAAATCAGATGGAAAAACTGTATAATGTTTTTCAGTTACTAAAGATTTGACTTGAAGTCAGGGGTGGAATTATTGTTGGTGCAGGTGGTGCAATGCACCGGGGCCCTCCTCTGAGTGCTCCATTGCTGTCTAATTTTCTTTTTTTTGAATTTCAATTTTTTTTGTAATTTCTCTAGGGTAATGGGCCCGGCTATTGTGTGTGTATGTATATATATGTGTGTGTGTGTATGTATATATATGTGTGTGTGTGTGTGTATATATATATATATATATATATATATATATATATATATATATATATATATATATATATATATAATTTGCCTACCCCCAGGGCCCTCCATTCACTAGTTCTGATAATAGTTACAACTATAGTCCATGAAGTCATCCCACAATATATTGTAATAGATAATAAGGATGGAGGCTGTGAACGTCACACTGATTATATTTTATCTTCTCGATTCCTATATCACTTGGACATCACTTTACGTGGTAAAACCTCGTCTCGTTTTTATTAAAATGTAATATTTTTATTTAATAGAAATAATTAATTATTTTAAAAGCAGCACAACACCCATGATTGTCCCATGTCCGCATCTTTACAGTTTATACCTGTTCTAATTTTTATTCTAAATAAAAAAATATCATTAAAATAGGAAAAACATAAATTAGTGGGATTTGAAATCACAACATTCAGTTTTAAACTTAGTTGTTATTATCGGTGCATGTTCTGATTGGTGTTCGTGTTTTAGATTCTCCATGACTATGTCTTGCAATGAGATCAGAAGTTAGATGATCAATATTCACAAGACTATGCTGAGAATGTAACTTGTTTTTTTTTATATATATTATATAGCGCAAGTTTGCAATTGCATCCTCAGCACAGTCAGCTACTGAAAAGTTTTGTGAATTCTGCTAATTATATCACATTAATAATAAAAGTAATAAACACACATTTTGCATATATATATATATATATATATATATATATATATATATATATATATATATATATATATATATATATATATATATATATATATATGAGCTTAAGGACAGTGAAATAACACATTTGCAAACTTACATTTAAAAGAACAGGTTAAACATTGAAACCATTTTATGTGATAAATAACACTTTACAACAAATTGGAACCTCCTTCTAGGTAACTCTAATTAGGGTGTGTCTGGGGATTGCACCAGTTGAGTTATAGAGCTCTATGGAAGAGTCAATTTCTCCCTCTAGTGGCTGAACCTGATATAAATAAAAAAAAGATTCAGAAGGTGGTCCTGACTTTGCTCCAAATACTCTTCATAAAGGGATTATAATTTTTAACTCTGCCCTATTTATTCATCCATTTTTCATAATGCTTAAAGGGCCATCACAAGCAACCACCCCTTTACTAGATAATATTTTAAACATTACAAAATCTGTAATTTGTATAAAAAATAAATTGTAGTGTATAAAAATTACATTCAACTGAAACACAATGAGAATGGGATTTTCCTCCTTTGTTCCAATATGTTAGAGGAAACAGAAGGACAGTGAGCCTTATGGATATCTGGACTGCAACAAAAATGTGTTTGTATTCCTATTTAAATGAACATAGATCATTTATGGAAATACAATTAACAAGCTCTCAATTCACTGGACAAAGGTGGATCAAACACACTGTTGTTATCATTTATTTTATATAATCTATTCTTCATGCAAAAAAACTATTTGTAATGTATAAAACTATTCTTTTAAATGCATGATGGGAAGTGTTGTATTGCACCGGCCCTTTAACATCTGTATGGTTGTAAATGTATAACTTCAGTGTCCCTTTAAAGGGATAATACCCCTGTGTATCTATTTACTGATATGTACTTTATATTATTAATATGTGCTTATAAGCTCTCTTTCTTGTTATTGGGTAAAATCAAACAAATAGTCCCTGTATGGGTCTGCCCTCTGTAGCATATGCAGACACAGACTCTGTAGGGTGAGGCATGCAGTGTAGTGTCCTAGCCTATCAGGGACTACGTCTGGGCTGCATGTTGCAAAAAGATGATGATTGATTGGTTTGTATGAGGCACAGCATGTACAACAGAGTCTGTGTCTTCATGAGCTGCAGAGGGCAGGCCCAAGCAGAGACTATTTGTTTGAATTTAGGCAGTAAAACAGGGTTTATAACCACTTCTTAATAAAATAAAGTACATACAATACATATTATTATTTATTATCCTTTTATTTGTAACGCGCCAACATATTCCGTAGCACTGAATACATACGCAGGGACATTATATACCCAGGAACCTGCCATATTCCTGTAAGTATTGCTTTAAACTCTGTCAATCCCAATGTGTTTATCAGAGCCTGTGTCTCCAAGACATTACGAGATATTCTTATACCCAGAACTGGAGGTCACTCCGATATACTCTGTTTACCTAAGGATCTCCCATTGAACTGATGAGTATTATACTCCAGCCCCCTGTGGCATTAAATGATTTATTACTGCGCTCAGTGAAGTGCCGGCCGTGTTATTATCTCACATTCCTTCCATGATTACAAAACATGCCCTGAAAAGATTGAAATATTACAATCAAATCCAAGCCAGGAGAACCACTTCAAAGACTACACCGAATGTCCATTGGGTCAGTAATAATCCTGCAGCTCTCTCTTACTGACAAATTGATATATCATCATCCCAGGCAGCGCTCGAGAAATGAGGCGAGGTATGGAGAGGATTCAGGAGTCGGGGTATTAAAGGGGAGGTAGATATGACCCCCATTCAGTGGCCGACTGTGGTCAGAAAACACATTGAGTCTTTTTTAGGAACATTTATATATAGATTATAGTTTCCAAATGTATTATATGTTCTTTTGAAGAAATAGTGACATTATTACAAAGTTACATTGTTATATCAATACATTGTTATACAGTAAAATAGATACATTGGCACATTGTTACATATTTCTATTGATACTTCAATACATAGTTACCTTGTTATATTAATACATGGTTATACAGTTAAATAGATACATTGTTACATTGATACATTGATATATTAATACACTGTTACATTGTTATCGTGGTGTATCGATACATTGTTACATTGTTATACAGTAAAATAGATACATTATTACTTAGTTATACTACGGAAGCCATGAGTTTAAAGGCATTTGTAGAAGATTGTTTATTCCTGTTGATTCCAACGTTCTTTTGTTTGGAGCCTTGTGGGGTGTGCCCTTTCAGCACTTCCTCATAGCTTGGAGCCTGAGGGGGTGTACTTTTTTTCTGAACAGTGGAGAGGGTTTTTTGGAGCTTATAGTATTTGGTCCATACCATGTTCTGCCATACATGCTGAGAAACAGCTTGCAAGAATAACTGCAAACCGTTCTCCTGCATAAATGTAAATGCCCCCTTCATACGTGCGGCCCCCTCATGGATGGACCCAGGGCTCATGGGGGCATCCCAAATATTTTTTTTAAATAAAAACTAGATCTATGACATTTCTCATTTCAGAGCTTGTAAGCACTACTTAAAATAAATAAGTACAGTATTTAGAATAAAATAAAGTACATAAAAGTAAATACACAGGTATTATATGTCCAGTAACACCCAGTAACCTCCATATCCCTCTAACGGGAGAGCGGGAAGTATTTGTATTACTTTTACCTCCCATAAGACAGGTGGCATTGTGTGTGTATGTGTGTGTATATATATATATATTTATTTAGCACATTCCTGTTTATATTTGAACGTCTAAAACAAGTTAAAAAACGTGTTTCCTGCTCAGAATTCTAAGAAATGCCGTTATTGCACTGCATTCTGGGAGCCTGGACATGCAAATGTGCCCACGAATGCTTCCCTCTTTAATCCAAATACCATTTTAAACATGGCTCCTTTTAAGCTTATGCCTGCTCTATTATACTGCTTTAAGCAAAGCCCAGGGTGGTTTAGGTACAAGCCAGGAAACCTACCCATATATATATATATATATATATATACAGTGTTTTAATTTATTGTTAGGGCAAGGGGGGCTTTAATATTCTGATGATAGTTGAGCTAAGTGTTATAGTCGGGGTCTCTATCTGTGATTGATCATGACTTGAGCCTGAGCCTGACTGTTTAGGACTGCCTCTCAGTATGAGCTGCTCTCACCCCTTGATGACCTTTTGAAGGGTGGAGACAAGCAGCTCCGCTGAAGGTATACAAGTTGATGTTTGAAAATAAGTTTATGAATGAATATTGCTTGTTTTATACAATTTAATAGGATTTTTTTTATGAAAGACTGAAGCCTAAATAAAACATATAGTTCCTACAATGCTGCTTCAAGTCAAGCTTAGTAGATATAATGGGCAGGCAAGATTGACCTGTTGATTCTATGCTGTCAATGCTATGTTTCTCTGAATCACACTGCTGCAGGGTTAAAGGATCATAATAGTGGTCTTATAAAGGGGTCTCTAAGGAATAGTTAGACACCCCTACTTACCATATTTTACTTTTCTTGTTCCCATACTGGTTTGATTAGTTGCTTCAGCAGACATCGGCCTTGCCCATCCATGAAATACAACAATTATGGCACCAACAAATAGATAAAGAGGTTGCTCCTCCCTAAAAAATGTTAAAGTCTCTGTAGGGCCTTTATCTTTGTTTCTTTAGCTAGTTTTGCTATCAAAAAAGTAGTAATTTAACCCAAGAAGTAGAACAAATTTGTGAGGCTTCCTATCCATCTACTTCATGTTTCGCCAGGCTAGAGAAAGCTGTGGTGGAACTACTATCGGTGCAGCAGGTGCAAAGCACCAGGGCTCCGCATAGAGGAAGCTGTGGTGGAACTACTGTTGGTGCAGCAGGTGCAAAGCACAGCATAGAGAAAGCTGTGGTAGAACTACTGTTGGTGCAGCAGGTGCAAAGCACAGCATAGAGAAAGCTGTGGTGACACTACTGTTGGTGCAGCAGGTGCAAAGCACCAGGGCCCAGGATTGAGGAAGCTCTGGTGACACTACCATTGGTGCAGCCAATGTAAAGCACCAGGGCCCAGGATAGAGGAAGCTGTGGTGACACTACTGTCAGTGCAGCAGGTGCAAAGCACCAGGGCCCAGCATAAAGAAAGCTGTGGTGGAACTACTGTTGGTGCAGCAGGTGCAAAGCACCAGGGCCCTGGATTGAGAAAGCTGTGGTGACACTACCATTGGTGCAGCCGATGCAAAGCACCAGGGCCCAGGATAGAGGAAGCTGTGGTGACACTACCATTGGTGCAGCAGATGCAAAGCACCAGGGCCCGGGATTGAGGAAGCTGTGGTGACACTACCATTGGTGCAGCAGATGCAAAGCACCAGGGCCCGGGATTGAGGAAGCTGTGGTGACGCTACCGTTGGTGCAGCAGGTGCAAAGCACCAGGGCCCAAGATGGAGGAAGCTGTGGTGACACTACCGTTGGTGCAGCAGGTGCAAGGCACCAGGGCCCATGATAGAGGAAGCGGTGGTGACACTACTGTTGGTGCAGCAGGTGCAAAGCACCAGGGCCCGGGATTGTGGAAGCTGCGGTGACACTACCGTTGGTGCATCAGGTGCAAAGCACCAGGGCCCACGATAGAGCAAACAGTGGTGACACTACCATTGGTGCAGCAGATGCAGAGCACCAAGTGGTAGAACTACTGTTGGTACAGCAGGTGCAAAGCACCTGGGCCCACAACAAGGTAGGATCCCTCTGCATGAGGATTCCTCTCCCCACCTTTACCACGTCCGTATGTGGCTGTTGCACTCACAGAACGAGCATATGTTTATCTCTCTTTCATTTAACAATAATATATTACAGCTTTGTCTATTAAAGAGCTGTCGAAGTTGATCAGCTCGGACTCCATTGTGAGCGCCGCTGCTATGGGGCGCTGCGACTTTATCTCCTGCAAGGGAAGTGCATTAAATATTGTACCTTGGATTAGAGCCGTCCGCTGAGACGCAAAGTATCGCTGCTTGTTGTGGGTAATTTAGACGCAGCAATTTCAATTTTCATTTATCATGTTGTTCAGGCGGAGGATGTAAGGCAGGAAAGAAAGAAAGGAGGGAGGGAGGGCCTTATCTGTAGGGACACGCGTGATTGGGCTGAAAAACTGCAGAAAAAGGCAAAAAATAATCTTACAAATAAATACCCAAAACATTATTAGTGCTCCGGAACAAGATGATATCAGAATTAACATTTTATATCATTTATTTGTTGTTTTTACTAAAAGTAAATGTTATTGTTATAAAAAAGGATTTAAAAACACAATTTATTTAAAAATGTTAATTCTATGATAAAATTGAGTAATAAGGCAATGGCGGAGCTAATGATTGGACGCCACTACATTTTTGGGGCCCATGCATATTAATTAGCTGCTAATTATGATTACTAATGTGCTAATTATGACAGTTAGACCCCTCTCCCACCCACTCTGAGTCACAAAATCAATAACAAATGTTTCAGAAATGATTTACTGTAGAGAAGAACTGCTAGCACATTGCATAAAAAGTTGTAATGCAATTTAAAATTAAATCAACTTCCTGATGGGGTGACAGAGTCACTTTAAAATGGCAAATGTAATTTTACTGTAAAAAATGCCTTTTTAACAGCATTTAATTGATAACTTACTATACTTTGATATTATACTATGTTTGGACCCTTGAAATCAACATATAAATATCTTGTTGTGGTGAAGGGGCTTGTCTACTTCAATGAAGCTGTGAGCTATACTGGTCAGGGTCACCCAAGATTGGCAGATCATAGAAGAGAGGTCAGACAAATTGGGGTCCACTGCAGAAGGAACTGCTAACCCACTCCAGTATCTTTGCCATGAAACCTTCTGGATAAGCACAAATTGATACAAAATGTGTACTGCAGACCATAGGGTCAAGGAGAGTCGGACTCAACTGAACTACTAAACAAAAAGAATATATATATATATATATATATATATATATATATATATATATATATATACACACACACACACATTTCCAATCCCAGGCTCCCACTTCCTATTATTCAGGGGGCTTTCTTTTTGTGAGACCCCCAATCTAAGCCTGTTCATACAACACTGAGGAATTATTCCATTAAAGGGACAGCGTTCACCTTGAGTGAATCCACCTGTAATGAAATAAATACTCGCAGCGCAGCACTGAGGGTCAAGTAAAGACGTTCTCAGCGTTTCATTATTAGTTTTTAACAACTGGTTAAAGGACCTTATTACTCGATCTTGTTATAAAAGGAAAGAACATGTCAGGGCCGCAGGCGTCTCGAGGATGGGATTCCTGAGATAAGAGAAATTCATCACCACATGAAATTGCATTTGTAGAAACCGCGCGGCGCGCCGAAATATTGTAAATATCGTCCATTAATGTCCAATGTGAGCTGGGAAGGATTTACATTTCCATGATTAATCTGGTCTGACTGAATGAATATTGATGCAAAAAGTGATTTTTCTATATGGTATTTAAAAAAAAACTAAGCTTAAAAATTAGCAATATCCAGGGTATCTATTTACTTAATTTTATTAAGACGTGGATTATAAGCTCTGTTGCCGAAAATGAAACAAATAGTCCCTCTGCCCTCTGCAGCGTATGCAGACACAGACTCTGTAGTGCTTAATGTAGTGTCCTAGCCTATCAGGGACCATGTCTCAATGAATACATTAATAAATAAATAAACATAACAATTAGATCTTTTACTTTTATTTGCATTTTTTTTTTTACAAAAGATTTTCTTGAATTATTCTGTGTGTTACTTTCTCTGATATATCATTTTAAATTGATAAGCTGCCAGTTAAAAGCACTGGAAGTTTTAGATGCCTTATTCCCGTTGTGCAGATAGTAACTTCCTCCTACCTCAGGAAGTTGATCAAAAGAAATAGAAATGGTAGATTCCGTAGCAAATAACTGCTAAAATATTGAGGATGTGTTTATGTGTTTACATTCTAAAAATATTTTGCCTTTTAAAGGGATATGGCGGTCCTTGGATGTTACTAGGTGTATAATATCCTGGGTATCTATTTACTGACATGTACTTTATTTTATTATTAAGTGCTTATAAATTCTGCATTTACTACCTCCACAAATAGTCCCTGTATGGATCTGCCCTCTGCAGTATATGCAGACATAGACTCTGTAGTGTCCTAGCCTATCGGGGACCACTTCTCCGCAGCATGTTGCAGTTGATCAGTGTGAGACAGCACAGCAATTACTACAGAGTCTGTGTCCTCATGAGCTGCAGAGGGCAGACCCATACAGGGACAATTTTTATTTTATTTTACTAAAACAAAGTCCATGTCAGTAAATCGATACAGTACATAGATATTATATACATAGTAACATCCAGAACCCCTTCTGGATCGCTACTGTGTTGTGATGAAGGGCCTTGTGTACTTCAATGAAGCTGTGAGCTATACCATGTAGGGTTACCCAAGATGGGCAGGTCATAGCAGAGAGGTCAGACAAATTGTGGTCTGCTGGAGAAGGAACTGGAAATTCACTCCAGCATCTTTTCCAAGAAAACATTATGAATCCACACAACCACACACAAAATGTGCCTGGCATACTGTGTACCATAGGGTCATGGAGAGCCAGACACGACTGAATGACTAAACAACAACAAACATCCAGGAACCTTCCATATCCCTTTAAAGGTAGTTCTTCATATATTTTACATCTATATTTTGAAGATGTAACAAACGTATCCAGTGCCGCACGTTGTGTCTTCTACAGAACAGGATACAATGTATAGAAAATATCAGACGTATAATATGTTTCCATACAAGTGTTTCTGGGGGTACCCACCAATCACATAACCCCTGCAATGCTCATAGATATATAGCAACAGCGGGGGCTTGTGATATTGTGTAATAAGATGGGATGTAACCACCATCACTGGCTATTTATCTATATATAAAATACAATGTGACAAATGATTATCTTCTCACTCTATACATATATTTTCTGCCCAATCGCTGAGCATTATGGGAAAAAGAAAGACCCCGTTGTGTTCTAAATTGAAAAATATTTTTGCAGTTGCTTATTATTTAAAAAAAAAAATGTACTGGCATAAATCACATGAAATGTACTGTAAATATTCACCCCTTGCCTCTCCATGTGATCTCTCCCTCATAATTGTCTCAGGCCAGGGGGGGGGTCACGCGTGATCTCTCCTTTAATTGCAAAAATTCTTGTTGTGACCTGTAATTTACGTTTATATAATATCTGCCCTTTTCCATGACCTGTACTAAGAGGGCTTCCCATCATTGATCAAACAGGGGCTCTGATTAAGGGGAGTGTTCTGCCTCTCTGTGTTTTCAATCATAAGCTGTGACCTAAACAATGAAGTGTTAGCATACAGGTTTGATCAATGGCTTCAGCAGACATGGTTCCTCACCCATCCATGTTTTAAACGGTTAAATACAATACTAATAACAAACAAATCAATAACAATCAAGAGGTTGATCCACCTTAGCTTGGAAGAACATTAAAAAAGGAGGTTGTGTTATCAAAAGTCTCCGAAAGTCCTATATCTTTGTTTCTTTAGCTAGTTTTACTTTTAAAAATATAATAATTCAACCCAAGAACTAGAAATTTGAGAAAATGTTTTCATTCTTCTTATTCGTCTACCTAATTTAGATGCCAGGATAGAGAAAGCCGTGGTGGAGCTACTGTTGATGCAGCAGGTGCACAGCACCAGGGTCCACAAAGGGGTATAAACTTTTTAATTTATTAGTGGAGTAAGGTAGATAATTATATTTATAGATCGAATTCCTGAATTCAGACAAAACTTGTGGAGAGTTTTTGTCTGCATGATTGTAATAAGTGTTTTCAATAAAACAATAAGCTCATTAATTTACAAAGCCGCATTTTCCTGAAAAAGTAGCAGACAGAATCAAGTCAGGAAAAAATGCATTTAAAAGTTTCAAATATAAAGTTTTTTTGCATTGTAAAATATTTGTATAATTAAATGTTACATAGTAATTTAGGTTGAAAAACGACTTTAGCCCATCAAGTTCAACCTTTTTAGATCTCCTCTGATCTGCAATATGCAGGTTTATTGTTATTGATCCAGATGAAGCAAACAGAAAAAAAAAAAAACAAGTGAAACTTTGCCAATCGTCTCAACAGGAAAAAAATATAAGATTCCTTCCTAACCCCAGATACTGGCGATCAGATTCCTCCCTGGATCAATACTCCCTCTCTTTTTATCCAGGAAAATGCTGAATGATCTTTTTATTTAAAAATAAATACAGTCCCTTTTTAAAGTTATCTGTTGAATCCACTGTTACCACCTCCTTTGGTAGAGAATTCCACAGATTAACCACCCTTACTGTGAAGAACCATTTTCTTTCTTTAAGGTGAAATCGTTTTACTTCTAATCTCAAGGGATGTCCAATTGCCAGAAAATTTCTTGGCACAAAAAGCTCCCCTGACAAATCATTATACTGACCCTGGATATATTTATATAAGGTAATCATATCTCCTCTTAGTCGCCTTTTTTCTAGAGTAAATAAGTGTAATTTGGTTAGTCTTTCTTCATAACTTAGCCCCTCCATTCCCCTTATTAGTTTTGCTGCCCTTCTCTGTACTTTTTCCAGTTTTAAAATGTCCTTTTTATGAAGTGGTGCCCAAAATTGTCCTCCATATTCCAAATGAGGGCGTACTAGAGATTTGTATAGAGGCAGAATTATATTTGCTTCCCTGGCTTCTATACCCTTCTTAATACATGCTAATATTTTATTGTCCTTTGCAGCTGCTGCTTGGCTTTGAGCACTGTTACCGAGGTGGGTGTCCACAAGTACTCCCAAATCCCTTTCAATATCGAATACCTCAGATTTGCTCCATTAAGAATATAAATTGCATGGCTATTTTTCCTTCCCACATACATAATTTTTCATTTATTCGTATTAAATCTCATCTGCCATTTAGATGCCCATTCCTTTAATTTATGTAAATCGCTTTGGAGGGAAAGTACATCATTATCTGATTTAACTACCTTGCACAACTTTGTGTCATCCGCAAAAATGGAAACAACACACTCCAATCCCACTTCCAAGTCATTAATTAATATGTTAAAAAGGAGGGGACCTAATACTGGACCCTGAGGAACCCCACTTACCACATTAGTCCATTTACAACAACCCTTTGCTTCCTGTCTTTTATCCAGCTCTCAATCCGTAAGCATATATTTATGGCAATTCCTGTATCCCTTAGTTTGCTCAATAGCCTCCCATGTGGCACTGTGTCAAAAGCCTTTGCAAAATCCAAAAAGACTACATCCACTGAGTTGCCTTGATCCAGGTTTCTACTAACCTCCTCATAGAAACTAATTAGATTTGTTTGACATGACCTATCCCTCATAATTCCATGTTGGCTGCTACTTTATAATCCTGTTTAAATTGACATATTCTTGTATACTTTCCCTTATTAACCCTTTTCCCACTACAGAAGTGAGGTTCACTGGTCTATAATTCCCCGGATTTGCTCTTGCCCCCTTCTTAAATTAAAGGTATTACCTCTGTTTTTCTCCAGTCATCTGGTAGAGACCCTGTGTTGAGTGAGTCTTGAAAAATTAAATATAATGGTTTGGCTATTACAGAACCCATTCCCTTAGTACCCGTAGATGTATTCCATCAGGACCCGGGGCTTTATTAACATTTATTTTCCAACCTCTTTTGGATTACCGTATTTATCTGCGTATAACACGCACTTTTTCTCCCTGAAAATAGGGAGCAAATTATAGGTGCGTGTTATACGCCGATATTCCCTCCCCCTCCTCATCCTCAACCTCCCTCCTCATTCTAACCCCCCCTAAACCCCCCTCCTCAACCTAAACCCCCCTAAATAACACCCCCTCACTTACCTGCTTCTGTTCCGGCCTCCGCTCTGCTCCCTGACCCGACGCGCATGTGACATCACGGGGTCACCCGGTATATGCTAATGACGTGGCGCACATGTGACGTCACATGTGCGCCGGGTCAAGGAGCGGAGCGGAGGCCGGAACAGAAGCAGGTAAGTGAGGGGGAGGTGAGGGTTTAGAATGAGGAGGTGGGTTGAGGTTGAGGAGGAAGGGGGTTTGAGGATGGGGGGTTTGAGGATGGGGGGTTTGAGGATGGGGGGTTTGAGGATGGGGGGTTTGAGGATGGGGGGTTTGAGGATGGGGGGTTTGAGGATGGGGGGTTTGAGGAGGGGGGTTGAGGAGGGTGGGGGTTTGAGGAGGGGGTTTGAGGAGGGAGGTTGAGGAGTGGGTTTGAGGATAGGGGGGTTGAGGAAGGAGGATGAGGGGGTTGAGGAGGGAGGTTGAGGAGGGGGTTGAGGATGAGGAGGGAGGTTGAGGATGAGGAGGGAGGTTGAGGATGAGGAGGGGGGTTGAGGAGGGGGGTTGAGGATGAGGAGGGGGGTTGAGGTTGCGGAGGGGGGTTGAGGAAGGAGGATGAGGATGGGGGGTGGAGGAGGGGGTTGAAGATGGGGGGGTTTGAGGAGGGGGTTGAGGAAGGAGGATGAGGATGGGGGGGTGGAGGAGGGGGTTGAAGATGGGGGGGTTTGAGGAGGGGGTTGAGGAGGGAGGATGAGGAGGGAGGTTGAGGTTGAGGATTTTGCTTCAAAGTTCTTTATTTGAATTTTTTTTCCCCTGAAATTCCCTTCTTAAAATGAGGTGCGTGTTATACGCCGGTGGGTGTTATATGTCGATAAATACGGTACTTCCTGTGTTAACCAGTTATTTGGTGAAGGTAGTGTAGCCCCATAATGTTGCAGTGACACAACCACTGGTACCTCCCTTGTGTATACCGAAGAAAATAACCTATTTAGCTCATCTGCCTTTTCCTGGTCACTAATGATCAGACTGTGTCACATTGTAATGTTCCTATAGCTTCCTTCCTCGCCTTCTTCCCATTAATATATATTAACAAATATTTTAGGGTTAGTCTTACTCTCCTTTGCATTTACTTTTTCATTTTCTATTTTAGCCAGTGTAATCGCCCTTTTGCTGTCTTGGTGATTTCCTTGTACTCCCGTAAAGCAGTCTCTGTCCCCTCTTGTTTGAATAATTGAAATGCCTGTTTTTTACTCCGTTTCTTGATCTTTAATTCCTTGTTAAGCCACATTGGATATGATTTACTCTTTCTACTTTTATGTGAAATCAGGCAAATGTTTTAGAAAGCAAAAAATTGTATATTGTTGTAGTTTTTAAATAATTATTTAACAAAAATGTTTCCATAGAGCATCTTTACTTGAACAGATAAACCGTCCTGAAGAGCATGGAATATATTCTGCTAACTCAACCTCCTCAGACATAACTATATATAGTCATTGATCCCAATTAGTCATTAGCAAAATGCGCATCGGGTTATTGAACCAGTGGTGACTGCAATAATTTGCACTGTCCGACCGCATCACTAACCAATCAGATTGTTATGTATCAATGTTTATTAATGCAGCAAAAATGGGCAGAGAATATAAAACAGAAGCGTCTTCTCAGCCTGTTTTATGGCACAGAAAATTATTGAATCTTTGCCTGGTGACCCGATACGCATTTTGAGATATTTAATAATAAAATAAGAGTTCAGCGTGGCCGGAGATGACTTTATCTGAGCAACAACCGTTCAAAAAAAGAATAAAAAACAAAGATTTCGTTTTTTTTGTATTGTAAGTTTTTACCGTAGCGTAGGGCCCTTGACCACCCCAGCCTGCCCAGCTTGGGCCCCCTCAGCCTTTCCAGATTTACCCCCCCTCGCTCTTGTGGACTCCTCAGTATGATCTGGAGGAGTTCATTGCTGGTCCTTCTTCTATGCCCCCTCCTAATAACCCCCATAGGGGCCTAGAGAAAAAACTGAGAAAACTAACCTCCTCTAATGTTGTGTTCCCAACAGCCTCAAGAACAAAAACCAAGGAGAGCTCATCCCCCCTGTGATGCAACACGCCATCTTCTATCTGAAGCAGAAAGGTGAGAGTAATCTTCTTGCCCTAAAGCAAAGTGAAGGCAAGTCCTGTCCTGCAGAGCACACCCAGGCCAGGATTCATGGATATCCCTGCTTCATGCAGTTGAACCTATCACTTATTTAGTCATTCCTATTTACTCACCCATGCACAGAAAGGAAAATCCTCAAATGTAGCCCTGTGCGTGGCTCTCCAAGACTGCACTTACCTAGCCATACCCAGTGATATGGAACTGTTTGTTTGTTCTACTAATATAGAGAATATTGGGCTCAGGGAAGTAGAAAAACATATTGTTTAAGTTCCCACTTCTTGAAAAAATTACACCTAAATCAATATATTTCTATCTATAACTCTATCTATCTATATATCCATCCATAGATATATAAATAATTTTTCTAGGGCCATTAATTAATTAATTAAAGTTGGGGTGATAAAGAAGTTGAGCATAACAAGTTGTAATAATAAGATGTTATTCAAAGTCTCTGACTATGGGTCTGCCCACCGCAGCTTATGCAGACACAGATTCTGTAAGGCCGCATGTGCAGTGTCCTAGCATATCAGGGGTCAGTGATTGGTTAGTATGAGACACAGCACATCAAGTATACCAGAGTCTGTGTCTTCATGTGATGCAGTGGGCAGACCCATACAGGGACTATTTGTTTAATTTTTGGCAGTAAAAGCAGAGCTTATAATCACTTCTTAATAAAATAAAGTAGATAAATAGACAGGGATATTCTATACATAGTAACACTCAGGACCCTCACCACAACTATTCCTCTGTGTCATTTTCATAGGTAACATGGCACCTAATAATTACCCTCCTATGGAATATGTTGGTGCCATAATAACCGTACACTATACTTAAGAGCATTGGTGGGAATACTGTTGGTGCAGCAGGTGCAAAGCTCCATCCCAATGGGGTATGGGCCTCTGCTGCTGGCAGTAAAGGAGGAATATTAATTTATTAGATGAGCATGGCAGATAATTACTTTATAGAAAGGTGATTTGATCCGCACAGGGGTGAGCTGACCATCCACATATACTTATTGCTTTGTAATTGACCCCTATGAGGTGGGTAGAGAGGTTGCAAGGGGGGCCCTCCATTCGCTAGCTCCGCACTGGCTGAGGTCTGTATTATTTTCCAGGGCTCCGGACGGAGGGTCTGTTCAGGCGATCGGTCAGTGTCCACATCATTAAGGACGTCCAGAAGCGTTACAATCTGGGTAAGTCTTTCTCGGCAGCTAACAGAGCGTAAAGTCACCGCTGATACTGCTTCGTTTTGATGCTGTAGTACAATCGTTCATTTAATTAGTTAATCATAAAGCCATTTGTTACTAAATGTCATGTTAGGCTGCGATGTATTAGATCAGCCGGTGAGAGCGCAGCGGGAGCGAGTACACACAGCTTGGCGGCGCGTTGATTCATAGTGAAGCCAAAGCTCAAGAGACATCACCGGGATAAATGGGAGAGATCTGGACATAAAACATCTCCTCGAGTTTCTTATTCTTGCAGAACTTTATATTCTAGGAGCAGATTTTTTTCCGGTTCCCACTTCAGAGGCTGGTGGGATTAGTGCTGGCTCTCTAGAATTAGATTTTAGTTTTATCCATTGGTGTATTTAGGTTTTATGTTGCCCCTGGCCATTTAGATTTGTGCCCCCCCCCCACACACCCCACTTGCAGCTCCTCCTTTCTATATCTCAAATCATTAGTTTATGTGTGTGTATGTGTATATATATATATATATATATATATATATATATATATATATATATATATATAGTATATCAGATCTTAGCTGGGGAGATCATAATCATCAGCAATCATTCTAGTCTTTTAGTTTTGTAAAAAAACAAAAATGAATAAAATGCAAGCTCAGTGCAGGCACCGTTTGGGAGGGATATTTTGTTGTTAATCTGTTCAGTCGTGCCTTACTCTCTGTGACCTTATGGGCCACAGCACACCAGGCTTAAAAAACATTTCCAAAATACGTCACTACCTTACACAAGACACAACTAAGATTCTAATACACTCTCTCATCTTATCTCGTCTTGACTACTACAACTCACTTCTTGCTGCACTGCCCACCACCCGACTATCCCCCTTTCAAACCATAATGACGCCTCCGTGAGACTCGTCTCCCGTACATAATGCTCCGTGTCGGCAGCACCTCTCTCTATATCTCCACTGGCTTCCCGTAGCCTCCAGAATACAATATAAAATCATGACCCTAACATATAAAGCCCTCAACATCACTGCCCTTAGATCTCTGTTCTCATCTCCAAATACTCCCCAACCGCCCTCTTTGCTCTGCTAATTACCTTCTTTCCTCCTCTCATTCCCACCTTCAGGATTGCTCTTGCATCTGGAACTCCCTGCCTCGTTCCACCAGACTAAAAACGCATCTGTTTACAGGAGCCTATCGCCTCCCTCCTTAACACGCACACTGCATCCTTGACCCTGCTGTACCGCACCCAACATTATCAATTAAACTCCTTAATTCTGGGTCCATTAGTAATGACTTGCAGCAGTATCTGTTATAACTGAGCAGACCATCATGGCGTGAATTTTTTCCATAGGAAGACCTGTGGATTTTGATGAATACGGAGATGTCCACGTCCCGGCCGTTATCCTGAAGACTTTCCTGCGTGAGCTCCCGGAGCCGTTACTGACCTTTGACTCTTACAGTCCCATCCTGGACATCACCAGTGAGTTTTATATCTGTGTACGGGGGTCTGCAAGTTAAAAATGGGATCCACTAAAAGGATCAAAATAGTTATTAAGTGATTTATATTATGGGAACAATCTACTATATCCCATAGCCACATAAGATGGCCATACAATACAATGAAAACTCTATATTATTGAATTAAAATAGCCAAAGGAATTTAAAATAGAAAAAAAAAACACTGAATAAATTATTTGTATAATACTTGCAACTTTGCTACAATAGTATCTTTAATAATTTAATATAAACAACTTTAGCAGTTCACAGCAAGAATATCAATTAGTAACTTCTCCAACTCAATGTAACCAATTTATCAAAACACTGAATACACAGCTAATAAATGGCCTATTATAACTTACATATGGATCCCAACTATTAGAAGCAGTTATCGCCAGAATTAAATTAATTTCTATTTTAATTTCCTTCTGGTATTAATTATATATAATGATAAAAATAAGATATTTTAATACAATAATATAGAGTCTTCCCTGTATCTTATGGCCATCTTCTATAGAGTCTTCCCTGTATCTTATGGCCATCTTCTTTGGCTGTGGGATATATTAGTTGGGATTCACATTCACTCTATACGGACATCTGAGAAATTGTATTTTTAGTCGTTTATAAAAAACCTACGTTAGGAAGAAACTTTTTGCTCCATCTCTTTTATAAAGTCTTCCCTGTATCTTATGGCCATCTTCTATAGAGCCTTCCCTGTATCTTATGGCCATCTTCTATAGAGTCTTCCCTGTATCTTATGGCCATCTTTTATAGAGTCTTCCCTGTATCTTATGGCCATCTTCTATAGAGTCTTCCCTGTATCTTATGGCCATCTTCTATAGAGTCTTCCCTGTATCTTATGGCCATCTTCTATAGAGTCTTCCCTGTATCTTATGGCCATCTTTTATAGAGTCTTCCCTGTATCTTATGGCCATCTTCTATAGAGTCTTCCCTGTATCTTATGGCCATCTTTTATAGAGTCTTCCCTGTATCTTATGGCCATCTTCTATAGAGTCTTCCCTGTATCTTATGGCCATCTTCTATAGAGTCTTCCCTGTATCTTATGGCCATCTTCTTTGGCTGTGGGATATATTAGTTGGGATTCACATTTCCTCTATACGGACATCTGAGAAATTGTATTTTTAGTAGTTTATAAAAAACCTATGTTAGGAAGAAACTTTTTGCTCTATCTCTTATCTACTAAGTTATTCATATGGTTAGGGATGGGAATCTATTGGATTTTCATAAGACATTAAATGCTCTGCCTGCTTTTGAATGCAAAACTGAATTATTTCATGATCACTCAATGATGTTTTATTTAACATGTAAAGCTAAGGGTGCAGCAAATAGATGGATAGGTAACTGGATAGATGGATGGATAGGTAACTGGATAGATGGATGGATAGGTAACTGGATAGATGGATGGATAGGTAAATGGATGGATGGATAGGTAAATGGATGGATGGATAGGTGGATGGATGGATAGGTAAATGGATGGATGGATCAGTAAATGTATGGATCAGTAAATGGATGGATCGGTGTATGGATAGGTGGATGGATGTATGGGTGGATGGATGGATAGGTGGATGGATGAATAGGTGGATGGATGAATAGGTAGGTGGATGAATCTTTAAATGGATGGATCGGTAAATGGATGGATCTGTAAATGGGTGGATAGGTAATTGGGTGGATAGGTAATTGGGTGGATAGGTAGATGGGTGGATAGGTAGATGGGTGGGTGGATGGATCGTTAGATGGGTGGATAGGTAAATGGATGGATGGATAGATAACTGGATAGATGGATGAATCAGTAAATGGATGGATAGGTGGATGGATGATGCATAGATAGATGGATGATGCATAGGTAGATGGATGATAGTTTGGTAGATGTATGGATGGATAGGTCGATGGATGGGTGGATGGATGGATAGATAGATTCCCACTTACATTGTTTTATTTAACATGTAAAGCTAAGGGTGGATCAACCATAAACGTCTCACTCCTATAACATCTTTAAATCAAATTTATGGGTTTCATTGTAAGTTTTGGGCCTAAAATGAGGGTAATTGTTATTAATTAGATTTTTTTCATGTTCAAGGTGTGGAGAGTATCCTACGAGTATCCAGCTGTAAACAGATTGTGCACAAACTGCCAGAGCACAACTACGCGGTGCTGAAGTATCTCATGTGTTTCCTAAATAAGGTGAGTATCTAATTATATGTTGTGTGAACATCCAGTGTCCAGCAAGATAACATAGAGGGAACTTATAAATATTATAGACTGAAACAAATAAATACACACTTTTTGTCATTTAATCTGCTCTGAGGTTGGCTACAGCAGGTAAAGGGAAAATAACTCGGTGCATATACTGCAGTCATAAGCTGCAGGTCAGACATATATGTATTTATGTGTATATATATATATATATATATATATATATATATATATATCACACATAGTTGAGTGACGATAAGAGAGGGGAGTTGGACATGTACACACTGGTATAAGGATGTCAAGAAATTACAATATCTTTATAAAAAGCCCTTGAATGGGCAGCGCTGTAATCATTTCTTCATCGTGCTTCATTAATGCAAACGAGGACAGCTCCGAGTGCCCTTGTGTCATTTATTGCTATTTGAAGAATTGTCATTTGTTATCATCAGCCTGGACCTTACACAGTAAATGACATTAGTTCAGTGCGAGCCGCATCATCTGTACACACGCGCTAAGAGCAGGTGCTTGAGGCGTTAATGAGGTGTGCAAAAGTACGACATAATGTTTTCAGCAATTAGCCGGCAGCGCATAACATTATACAGGGAATATACAGGACATTAAAGCCGGGAGCTGCGGAGGGGACAAGGAGATAGCAGATTGTACCAAGACAAGCACTACGGACAAATATTCATCTTAATGTGTGAATAAATCCAATAAATGAATTAATATGATGTTGTGTTAATGATCACGCTGCTTAGTTTTATAATTGTGTGGGAGGATGAGCACGATAAAAAAAGACGAAAACTACAATTTAATTCAGCAGAGAATTTTGGGCTCACTTGGTCTGCACTTTTATTACTAATTAAAATATCTATCTATCTATCTATCTATCTATCTATCTATCTATCTATCTACCTACCTATCTAATCTAATCTAGTGGCAGAGCTAGTGAATGGAGGGCCCGGGTGCAAAAAAAAAATATTTGCCCCCCCCCCCACATGGAGGTGGGGCAAACATTGTTTAGTTAGTGAAGACCTTGCTTTTGTGCTTTTGGATAGAAGATCACTAACTTAAAACTTCTGTAAAATAAATATGCTCTGTGCTATATAGAGCCCTATTCAATTGATCGAATGGCAATTTAATAAGGCTGTATATATTTATTTATATTTATAAAATAAAAATGTCTTGTAAAACACCTCAAGGCCCCCCTCGGCAGCACCATTCACCCTCCAAACCCCTCAGCAGCATTGTTTACCCCATCATCCCCAGGACCCCCTCAGCATCATTCACCCCCCCAACACCCTCAGCAGCCATATTCACACCCCAGGGCCCAATTCCCAGCAATATACACTACCGAACCCCCCAGGGCCCCTCAGGAGCACCATTCACCCCCAAAACCCCCAGTGCCCTTTCATCATTTATCCACCCTCAAAAAACAGGGCCCCTTGATGCACCATTCAACCCACAACCCCTGTCAGATGTCATATTCACCCCAGAGGCCCCTCAGTAGCAATATTAACTCCCCAGGGCCCCCTCAAAAGCACCATTCACCCCCCAAAAAAAACTGGGCCGCCCTCCGTAGCATCATTCACTCCCCCCAATAAACAGGGCCCTCTTGTCACACCATTCATCCCCCCCAAGCCCCTCACTAGCCATATTCACCACCAGGGCCCCCTCAGCAGCCATATTCACCCCCCAGGGCCCCCTCAGCAGTGCCATTGACCCATTCGCCCCCCCCCCCCCGCACATAAAAAACCCTCAGGAGCCTTATTCACTTTCTCGAAACCCCCCCCCCCGGGGCCCCTTGTCAAACTATTCACACCTCCCCCCTCCTCTCCTCTCTGCTCAGAGGTTGGGTATACATCCTCTACCAGAGCTTCATACAGCAGGGTCATGTGATGTCATTAGGAATTCCCCTCCCCTGCAGTATGAAGCTCCGGCAGGGGAAAGATACCCAACCTCTGATCCGGGACCGGACTGCAAGGCACAAGTAAGGGGGGGGGGGGTGAATAGTGTGACAAGGGGCCCTGGGGATTTGGAGGGGGTGAATGATGCAAGGGCCCTGGTGCAATGCATCTGCTGCAACGGTGGTAGATCCGACCCTGTGTGTGTCTGTCTTTGTCTCTATCTATCTCTTTATCTCTATCTATCTCTCTGTCTGTCCCTCTGTCTCTCTATATCGCTTTCTCTATCTGTCTCTGTCTGTCTGTCTGTCTCTATCTTTCTCTCTTTCTTCATCGATCTATCTATCTATCTATCTATCTATCTATCTCTCTCTCTCTCTCTCTCTCTCTCTCTCTCTCTCTCTCTCTCACTCACTGTACATGTATGCTGTAGAGAGAAACACACAGACACCTCCACTTGCTTGAGTCTGTTGCCAAACTCACTGCCATCTTGCATCTATCACCCCCTGTATCACAGACAACTTTACCTTATAGATTGTAAGCTCTTCAGAATAGGGACTTCACTCCTGCTGCACCAAGCTGTCCCATATGTATCATATATGTATTGCACTTGTACCTGGACTTGTGATAGTGCTTTATAAATAAAGAGTAATAATAATCTATCTACCTATCCATCCATTTATCTACCTACCTATCCATCCAGCCAGTTATCTATCCATCCATCCATCCATCCAGTTATCTATCCATCCATCCATCCAGTTATCTATCCATCCATCCAGTTATCTATCTATCCATCCATCCAGTTATCTATCCATCCATCCATCCAGTTATCCATCCATCCATCCATCCATCCAGTTATCTATCCAACCATCCATTCAGTTATCTATCCATCCATCTATTTGATGCACCCTTAGCTTTACATGTTAAATAAAACTTCATTGCATTATCATGAAATAATTCAGTTTTGCATTCAAAAGCAGGCAGAGCATTTAATGTCTTATGAAAATCCAATAGATTCCCATCCCTAACCATATGAATAATTTAGTAGATAAGACATGGAGCAAAAAGTTTCTTCCTAACATAGGTTTTTTTATAAACGACTAAAAATACAATTTCTCAGATGTCCGTATAGAGGAAATATGAACCCCAACTAATATATCACACAGCCAAAGAAGATGGCCATAAGATACAGGGAAGACTCTATAGAAGATGGCCATAAGATACAGGGAAGACTCTATAGAAGATGGCCATAAGATACAGGTAAGACTCTATAGAAGATGGCCATAAGATACAGCGAAGACTCTATAGAAGATGGCCATAAGATACAGCGAAGACTCTATAGAAGATGGCCATAAGATACAGGGAAGACTCTATAGAAGATGGCCATAAGATACAGGGAAGACTCTATATTATTATATTAAAATATTTTATTTTTATCATTATATATACTAAATACCAGAAGGAAAGTAAAATAGAAATGAATTTAACTCTCGCGATAACTGCTTCTAATAGTTGGGATCCATATGCAAGTTATAATAGGCAATTTATTATCTATCTATCTATCTATCTACCTGTCTGCCTATCTATTTAGTAAATGGTTAATAAATAAGTTAAAAATATTATTTCCTACTCAGAATTCCTAGAAAAAGTTCTTTCACTGCACTCTGGGAAACAGAGTGGGGACATGTAAATGAGTCCAAAATGTATTTTCACTCTTTCATCTGAAGCCACTTTATACATGGCATCTTTTTTTTCAAGACAAATTGTTTAAAAGAGCATACTATAAGCACAGGGTTTAAATGATACATTTAAGCGATTCAAAATAAAGTGGAGATGTTGTAAAAATGAAGCTCTTTTCACTATTTTTTCACTTGTGTCCTGAATGGACCATAAACTACAAACTCCCTCCCAATACTTATCAATAATTATATACTCCCATAACTTTTCTTTGTCATTAGTATGTCTGAATAAACCAAAGGAAACAGCTGATATTCATTTTTATTGTAGCAGACAGAGTGTATTGCCATTTGCAACATGCTTGTGATTGTTGGAAAGTTAGTTAACATTTATAAAATTGACTAAGAATTGACAGGGGTATTGTCATTATAGTTTATCGCGAGGGCCGCAGGCTTTCTGCGTGAGCCCGCAAGCATTAACAACAGCTCGTATGCTCACAACTATATATGTGATATATATATATATATATATATATATATATATATATATATATAAAATGAAAAATTATGTGACCTAGGGCCATATTCAATTCCAGCCTCATAAGTCCAACGTGTAGCACGTAAGGGCTGCGCGCTTGAAACTTGGCCGTTTTACGTCTCTATTAAATGAAAAGTGCTACGAGCGAGAGACGCTATTTCGTAAACCAGTTCTCAGCTGTCTGAGTTGCGTGCTCGAACACAAACAATTAAGCAATCACGTAGTTACGGGTTCAGACGGAGCCAATGGAAAAAGAGATTGTTAGCGTTACGTCACTGAAAAAGGGGAGGTTAGATTTCAAAGTCCTACGTGCTTCAATTACTGTTTGCGCTTGGCCCACATTCCAGATTCCAGATATAATGCAATATTAATAAAGCCGTAAATATATTATTCTATTACATGCGAGTTACAGTATATGTCGTAACATTGATTGCCGGGATCGATATAACACGGAATATAAACATAAAACAAAGTATTCTTCGGGTACATTTGCGGGCTTGAGAATGTTGTGCTATTAATTCTAAGATCTAACATCACTTTCACTTAAAATAAATGTGCAGTACAGTGCTGTTATTTGCATTACAAGTGCTATGTATTGTACTTTTCCCCCTTGTGGGTGCTCTCAAACCCATGTTGGCCTTTGGGCTCCATTTGCGTGTTACGGGCTTGCTCGCGAGTGACCACGTTGCAATTTAATTGCTGAGCTGAACAAGTAGTGGTTACGGGCTTGTCAGATCAAAGGATTTACGTGCGCAAAGTTCAAGGTTGCTCCACACGTAGCCTAATCTCGGCCGTCCTGCGTCTTAACATGAGAGTTTGCACATAAATTTGGAGTTACGGGCTACGTTATAAAACGTAGCCCTAATTTAATGAGGCTGTTATTTAAAAATGTATTTTCTCTCTCTCTCTCTCTCCCTCCACTGTATCTGTTTCCTTCTCTCTCTCTCACGGGCTCACCAACATGCATGCGCAGACCCGTCACTACCGCGCATGTGCAAATACCGGAATTTACAGTTAGTAGCTTGCGCAGAACGCACCGCACTGCGTTACTCACCAGCTTATAACTATTAAAGTGGATAACACATAGAGTATAATGGAATGCTATATCATGACGCCGTCATGCTCTTGTGCTTTTTGTAGGACTCTTTGACCTTGGTTTCTTCCCCAGGTTTCTCAGGAGAGTATCAGCAACAAAATGACCTGCTCCAACCTGGCCTGTGTGTTTGGGGTGAATTTAATCTGGCCCCTGGAAGGGTCCCCCTCCATCAACGCTCTGGTTCCAGTGAATATGTTTACGGAGCTCCTGATTGAATTCTACCCACAGATCTTCAACTCCAGACAAGTGCCAGGAGAGACCTTACCCTGATGACCTGCGCAGGTCACATGACGGAGGATGTTACATTGAATTACCCCCTGATGGGAAAAATATGATTCCATGCTGTAACCAAACTGCAACCAAACAGGTCACAAGTATTTATATCGGACTTTCTGTTACAATGTGATGATTTAAAGAACTCGCATCGGTGGATTGGAATCCTGGTTGTAAATTGTATGTGTTTTGGGAGTTTCCAAAATAAATCAATTATGGTATTTTATTATCAAACCTTTAAAGGATGGATGGGATGATACAGTGATTGGGTTTTTGTTTGGTTATTGTAGACTTCTGGTAGTGACCGCAAAGGGAGACAGTATTTTTATAATAAAGAAATTAATAAAAAATGTCCACTAATTACACAATAAAAATAAGATGATAGATAGGAAGATGTGGGTGGATGGACAGGTAGATGGTGGCTGGATGGGAGCTGGATGGATAGGTAGATGGTGGATGGATGGGAGATGGATGGTAGATGGATAGATAGTTAGATAGATAGGTAGACAACTAGATAGACACATACACGTATACCATATCCTTAAAGGAGGAACAACCCTAAATATTTGGGACCTCCCTTTCCTATATAAAAGTAGCTTGGCCCCCATCTGCTATCCAGTCCCCTACCCCTAATAAGTTGCGTGGTCAGCCAGTCTGGAACTCCATCCTTATCTTCTTTTTTGTCCCCAAGTCTGGAACTCCATCCTTATCTTCTTTCTTGTCCCCAAGTCTGGAACTCCATCCTTATCATCTTTCTTGCCCCCAAGACTGGAACTCCATCCTTATCTTCTTTCTTGTCCCCAAGTCTGGAACTCCATCCTTATCTCCTTTCTTGTCCCCAAGTCGGGAACTCCATCTGTATCTTCTTTCTTCTCCCCCAGTCTGGAACATCATCCGTATCTTTTTTTCTTCTCCCCAGTCTGGAACTCCATCCTTATTTTCTTCCCCCCCCCCCCCCAAGTCTGGAACTCCATCCATATCTTCTTTCTTCTCCCCCAGTCTGAAACACCACCCGTATCTTTTTTTTTTTTTTCTTCTCCCCAGTCTGGAACTCCATCCGTATCTTCTTTATTCTCCCCAGTCTGGAACTCCATCCGTATCTTCTTTCTTCTCCCCCAGTCTGGAACTCCACCCGTATCTTCTTTCTTCTCCCCAGTCTGGAACTCCATCTGTATCTTCTTTCTTCTCCCCCAGTCTGGAACTCCACCCGTATCTTCTTTCTTCTCCCCAGTCTGGAACTCCATCCGTATCTTCTTTCTTCTCCCCAGTCTGGAACTCCATCCTTACCTTCTTTCTTCTCCCCCAGTCTGGATCTCCATCCTAATTGTCTTTCTTCACATTCTCTACATCTAGTAGATTGGTTCATACTCTCTTCCCTTCAGGGTAATACATTTGAGATGATCCCTGGTGTCCATCCCACATTTTAGGAATCACAATGTATAAAGTATAATGGTGTTTGCTAGAGTGGCTTATAACATTCTGCAAGTTGGCTTTACTGGATGGAGACATGTCTTTCCGTCCTTACCATGATTAAATACTGTAGAGGAATATGAGAAGCCTTGGATATAGGTAACATCTCTATCATGTTCTGTTGAAAGACTTTCAAAGGCTGCTTTACTATAAAAAAAAAAAAAAGGGGGGGGGGGGGAGATAACTCCCCCAGGCACTGTCCAACAACAAAGCCAAGGTGGAAGTGGCCATAACACGAGAAAAACCTACTAAATGTAATATTTTTAGTTAGGTGGTTATGGAGATTGGTTGGTCCACCCAGCAGACTTGTATACATCAGCTCTTAGAGGTGGGATCAATGGAAAGTTAATTACAGAAATTGGCATGGAGATGGACAGCACCTCTTGTTATAAATGGTGGAAGTACAGGGAGCCCGTTATCAACAATGGCAGAGAAACTACCCAGTCTATCATGCATTTAATACTGAATGTTTAATACATGCGCAAATAATATATATATATATATATATATATATATATATATATATATATATATATATATATATATTAACTGAGAGCATAATTCAACAGAAAGCATTCAAAACATAGTTTATTAGAATATCATAATTGTGATGCATCTACTGGTCTCTGGAGGCATCCATGATGCATTGTCAAAAGCTGCACAAGATGCATTAATATCTCAGCGGGCCAGGACTTAGTTATACGTACAAGATGTCTGTGTCTGGGTACGTGCTGGGGAAGGACATAGGAGTCAAACTAAGAAATCTAATTATATGACAACCCCCTTCCTTTTTCCGTATCCCTTAGCCAGAAAATCCTCTTTTTCGCCTCATTCTGAATGTGCTGCTCTTCTTCATGTTTATAGATCAATATATTAATCAAATTATTAATCTATCTTCCAATAATTTGGCCCTTTCTCTTTTTTTCTTTCCTCTCCTTACGTGCTTTGAGACCCTTCTAATGAAAGGTGCCATATAAATTATTATTATTATTTTTATTACTAGCGACTTGCCCGTCAAAAATGACGGCAATAAAATTTGAAGGCTGGCAATGCTGTTTGCCACACAATGCTCCACACTCCCACCTCTAACTTGCGGGCCTCGTGATGAGCGGCTTTGCCACTCATTGCAGATGTTGTCCAACACTCCACTTTCGTGCCTCGCGCTGAGTGCCTTCGCGCTCATCGCAAACCCATCGATGAGCATTTTCTGCGCTCATTGCGAACCTTTCCCCACTTTCCCCTGTGTTTGATCCCCCCTCTCCCTTCCATGTGTATGTTTCCCCCTCTCTCCCCCCGCCCCTGTGTCTCTTTCCATCTTCTCCCTCCCCTGTGTCTTTCTCCTCTCTGTCTCTGTTCAAGTCTTGCATGCGTCACGATGAGCGCCCTTGCTTGTATTTTGAAAGTTAGTTTTAAGCCTTTTTGAAACAGTTACATCTTTACGACCGCCATTTTTTTCCTTGCTTACCGGATTTTCAATCTCCAAAAAACGCCAATGAAGCCTCAAATTTGCTTGCAACCTCACTCCCGGGCTCCCGGCCTCTCCCCCTGTGCTGTGTGTGAGGTTGTAAGTTCATTTTTTTATTAATTGGCGTCTTTTGGTGGTCTTCCGACGGCTTCCGAGTTACAGGCATGAAAAAAATATCGGCAGTTAAATCCATAATTTTTTATAGGTCTTGCGTGACTCGCGATCAGTGCCAAGGTCCTACGGCGCTGATCGCGGGCATCACCATGAGCGCCTTCAATCTGTTTCGAACCTCCATCGGTGGAGCGTCCTCGGGCAAATAACAACTATGACCCTTAGAGAGACCCTGAAAGGCCACCTTTGGCACTCATTGCGCATGTACAAGCCTGTATATTTTTACATAGCGTTACCAACAAACTCGCAATTCCGAGAACTATATATGTGATAATATAGCCCAGTGTGTTTCTCATGCAGTACACGGATTGTCCAGCAGGTGTCAGGACACTCAGAAATGAGTATTTTATATTTACATATTAAAGGTTATTACTACAGTAGTGAGCTGGTGCAGAGCGCGCCCATTCTGTGTTGGACGTCAAGGCCTTTTGATTCTCATTATTTGTTTGGTTCACTCTTTTTTAATGAATTATGATGACATTTCTGGCTTCTGAGGCTGGGGATTACACTGCGAGGTTAATGTATATAATGTTTTTAATTTCTTCCAACTTTATGGTTTATGTAAATTTAAGAAAAAGAAAAAGTTGTTTCCGCCACATGTAAAATTGTGCAGCTTGTTCACCCTGTATTAGGTGTCCAGGAGATGATCTGCTCAGAACACTTTTCTATTTATTTTTGCTTGTCTAAAATAGTCACTGCAGGGAAGGAGGCAAATAAAGACTGAACAACAGATCAGAGAAATACTTCTATCAGGACAGTCACCTTTTATTTTTTTAAATAAAACCTTTTTACAATTTTAACTTTTTCTACATTATTCTTTACTCTTTTCTGACCTGATTCTTCTTCTTATTTCTCAGGAGGTTATTCTCTTATAAACTAATGAACTTATTATTATTATTATTATTATCTTTTATTTCGCGCTGTACAGGGGTTGAGTACATGTCAAAAAAACAAACTTAACACCTTCTAAAGAATGGAGGGCCCTGTTTTTGAGCATAAAATCAAATGTACATAGAACTTGTTTCCAAGACACGGACACACAATTGAAAACTCGCAAACTTACGATCTAAGTGTTTAGGTGTACAAGAGGGTGACAAATGCAAGATGGCGATGTGAATGCAATTTGTTTAGTCAAATGGAAGTGTCTGTGTGTTGTACTGTAGATTGTGGGTGTAGATGAATTTTATTTGATGGATCAGAACACAATAGTCTCAGTTGGTGAAGTGAAATGAGAAAAATATATAAATAAAACATTTTTTAGAAATAGAAAACAGAAAATTGGCATGTGCGTATGTATTCACCCCCTTTGTTATGAAGCCCATAAAAAGCTCTGGTGCAACCAATTACCTTCAGATGTCACATAATTAGTGAAATTATGTCCACCTGTGTGCAATCTAAGCGTCACATGATTTGTCATTACATATACACACCTTTTTTGAAAGGCCCCAGAGGCTACAACACCTAAGCAAGAGGCACCACTAACCAAACACTGCCATGAAGACCAAGGAACTCTCCAAACAAGTAAGGGACAATGTTGTTGAGAAGTACAAGGCAGGGTTAGGTTATAAATAATATGCAAATCTTTGATGATCCCCAGGAGCGCCATCAAATCTATCATAACCAAATGGAAAGAACATGGCACAACAGCAGACCTGCCAAGAGATGGCCGCCCACCAAAACTCACGGACTGGGCACGGAGGGCAATAATCAGAGAGGCAGCACAAAGACCTAAGGTAACCCTGGATGAGCTGCAGAGATCCACAGCAGAGACTGGAGTATCTGTACATAGGACGACAATAAGCCATAGAGTTGGGCTTTATGGCAGAGTGGCCAGAAGAAAGCCATTACTTTCAGCAAAAAACAAAATGGCACAATTTGTGTTTGCAAAAAGGCACATGGGAGACTCCCAAAATGTATGGAGGAAGGTGCTCTGGTCTGATGAGACTAAACAATATAAATAACTTTAATGTTATATTTTAATCCGGAAATAGCGCCACTTAAAAGTTATAAAAATTGGTGCACAATATAGAATAAATAAATACTATATGATATAAGAATGAGGATAGATCAGTATCATCACCAATATAGAGATCTGGTCATGAGAGGTACCCTAAATAAAGGGTTAACGTATTCAAAAATAATAGATGAATGAAGTATTGAATCCTCATATATCAGAATAAACTGATATACCTGAAAAAGTCAGGATATACTGATAATCATCGGATAATTCTATATAGAAAGCACTATAAAGAAAAAACTAATGTAAAAAAACTAAATATAGAGTAAAACAGAGATCATAAATACACTGGAGTTATCAATATATATGTAAATATCAATATCAAAGATATTGGGGACATTGTGACTTTAAAAGATAATAAATGATAATAGAAGCTGCAGATAACATATAACAGTATAACAATATAGTGTATTGGCAAAACGTTGCCACACTTGGTATACTTGCTGTTCAGTTGCTATGCTTCATGTGTAACAACATGGCTTGTCCCATCAATTCACTATGTTAGATTGGTCCTCCAGTGGTCTCTGTCTCTATAACTACTGATAAAAGTGCCAACGGGCCGTTTCGTCCATCCTCGTAGACTTTCTCCAAGGACAGCCTTAGACTACCTCCTAGACTACACTCCTATGCCTATCTTCCCCATGTTCCCCTATCCCTAACTTCCCCATGTTCTCCTATCCCTATATTCCCCATGTTCCCCTATCCCTATCTTCCTCGTGTTCTCCTATCCCTATCTTCCCTGTGTTCTCCTATGCCTATCTTCCCCATGTTCCCCTATCCCTATCTTCCCCGTGTTCCCCTATTCCTATCTTCCCCATGTTCCCCTATCCCTATCTTCCCCATGTTCTCCTATCCCTATCTTCCCCAAGTTCTCCTATCCCTATCTTCCCCACGTTCTCCTATCCCTATCTTCCCCACGTTCCCCTATCCCTATCTTCCCCACGTTCCCCTATCCCTATATTCCCCGTGTTCCCCTATCTTCCCCATGTTACACTGCCCTGTTTATCGCACTCCTATTGCCTGGAACCATCTACAGTGTTAAATAAGGTATAGCTGCAGTCATATGTGTTTGGCCTCGAAACTCAAAGGCTCATCATCAAAGGATCTCACATATAAATTACTGGATTTCTAAGGATACTGAAACACGTGTCAGCTTTATGTAATACTAGCGACTTGCCCGTCAAAAAATGACGGTCAATAAAAGAAAGTGTTGAAATGCTGTTTGTCACACAATGTGAGTGTACTGTGCGCCACAACTATATAGACCCCTCTAACACAGTAATGAACACATGTAATAACACTATAAGTGCCATTAGCGTCATCCAGGACCCTCATGACACAAAGTGTAAGCACTACACCATTTTAACCCGGTCACTTAGGGGGTCTATCCAGACCCTCATAAGCCTCTATTTAACCCCATCAGTCCCATAAGGGTATATTATGACCATTATGGGCCTGTTACAACCCAACATTAACCACATAAGGGCCATGACGGTCCTCAAGGACCATCATGACACTAAGTATAAACACTACACTGCACTATTCCCCCCCAATAAAACATTAAATATCAACTAAACACCCTCTACACTAACCTATTAACACCTACACTACCTACCTACACTACACTACCTACCCCCTAATAACCCCCTCCCCACCACTGTAATTACAGAAATCGAAAAAACTAGTCGTCAAAACACAAAAATCTACATTACATAAAATAAATCACAAAAAATAAAAAATGTACATTACAGAAAAAAAAACCTAAGTCACAAAATATATAAAAAAGGAACATTACAGAAAATAAAAAAATACATTACAACCCCCCCCCCCTCTACAGAAAAAAAAATTACACACCTGAAAAGGAAATACATATAAGACATACAATACATACAATACAATACAATACAATACACTTAAATACAATACAATTAAATACAATTCAATACACCCCTATCTAATATACATCCCCCTATCTAATATACAATACTATCTATCTAAAATACACCCTATTGATCTAATATACATCCCCCTATCTATCTAATATACAATAAATACTATCTATGTACTATACATCCCCCAATCTATCTAATATACAGTACATGCTATCTCTATATAGCAACCTTAATTCAAAGCTAAATTAAAATAATTAAGACCACTTACCTTTGAGATGTTTCTTCAGATCAGCCACCTAGGGTAAAAAAAGATTTAAAAAATTACTACAACACGTTTATATAAAATAAATAAACATTATAAACATTCTAAATATCCTACTCACCTTTCCAGCATGTCCCGTCCTTCTTTTCCTCTTCTCCGGTGCGGCCCCTGTTAAAAAAAAACATTACATTAGTAAACATACATAAACATAAAACAAAGTAAAATAAACATAATCTACATTGTACTTACCTCCCCGCAATGTCTTTGGCCTCCGCGTCTTCTGCCCCGGCTGGGCCCTGGAAAAATCTGCGCTCTAAAAAAAAAATGTTAAAAAAAACAACACACATCCGCACTCGCGGATGTCCCCGACGCTAATGAGCTTCCCACGGAGAGTTCCAGAATAAAATTGGCAATGGCAGCTTCTGATTGGCTGAAACGCTGTCTATCAAATTCAGCCAATGAGAAGACGCCAATTGTGAGCCAATGAGAAAGGGATGCACACCAAAATCCCACTCTGATTGGATAACGCACCTGTCAATCTTTATTTTAACCAATCTGAAGGCTTTATTGCCATCAGCGAATCACAATGGGATACACCTCCCACGCGGTGATTGGCTGAAGACATCTGCGCCTTCCCATTGGCTGTAATACTGATTGACATTGACAACAGCTAATGAGAAGGTGCAAATGCCTTCAGCCAATCAGTACGTGGGGGTGTATTCCATTGTGATTGACTGAAGGCATCTGCGCCTTGTGATTGGTTTAAATAAAGATTGACAGGTGCATTAGCCAATCAGAGTAGGATTTTAGGGTGTATCCCTTTCTGATTGGCTCACACATTGGCGCCTCCTGATTGGGTGAATTTGATAGACAGTGTTTTCTACCAATCATAAGGCGCCATTGCCTCTTTTCTTCCGGAAAAGTCTCCGGGAGGCTCATTGGCGTCGGGGATGTCCGCGAGTGCGAAAGTCTGTTACATATTTTTTTTTAGAGCGCGGTTCCAGTGCGGGCAGAAGAGGAGGAGGCCGGAGACATCGCTGGGAGGTAAGTACAATGTAGATTATGTTTATTTTATTTTTATGCTTATGTATGTGTACTAATGTTATGTTTTTTTTAACAGGGGCCGCACCGGAGAAGAAGAAAAGAAGGACGGGACATGCTGGAAAGTTGAGTAGAATATTTAGAATGTTTAGAATATTTATAATGTTTATTTATTTACTGTAAATGTGTTGCACTATTTTTTTTTTTTTTTTTACCCTAGGATGCTGATCTGAAGGGACATCTGCAAAGGTAAGTGATCTTAATTATTTTATTTTAGCTTAGAATTAGATTATTTTATATATAGATAGCATTTAATGTATGTTAGTTAGGGGTATGTGTTTTATATAGATAGCATGTATTGTATATTAGATTGTGGTATTTATTTAGATAGATTGGGGGATCTATATTAGATAGATAGGTTGTATATTAGATAGATAGTATTTATTGTATATTAGATAGATTGGGTGATGTATATTAGATAGATTGGGGGATGTATATTAGATAGATAGTATTTATTGTATATTACATAAATTGTGTGATGTATATTATATACCGTATTTTTCGCCCTATAAGACGCACCGGCAGATAAGACGCACCTAGTTTTTAGAGGAGGAAAACAAGAAAAAAAAAATCTGAATAAAACACAAATACACTCAAACACAAATACACTTTACACACAGATACACACAAATATATATATATATATATATATATATATATATATATATAGATACACATACATACATATACATACACACAAAAATATACATACACATACATACATATATACACACACATACACACACATACATACACACACACATACATACACACACACACACATACACATACATATCCATATACTGCAGCATTTGGGAGCCATTGACCCTCCCTGACCCTCCTGATCCTCCCTGACCCCCCTGATCCTCACCTTTATAGATACACATACATACATATACATACACACATAAAAATACATACACATACATACATATATACACACACATACACACACACACATACATACACACACACATACATACATACACACACACACACATCCATCCATATACTGCAGCATTTGGGAGCCCTTGACCCTCCCTGACCCTCCTGACCCTCCTGATCCTCCCTGACCCCCCTGATCCCCCTGATCCTCACCTTCCTTCTGATCTCTGCCATCTTGATCTCACCCCAGCGCTTCCTACCAGCACTCCACGTGTACTGCAGCGTTGCGTGTGTGACGTCACTAGGACGCACCGGCCGACGCGATGCTGGTAGGAAGCGCTGGGGTGAGATCAAGAGGACAGAGGCAGTCTGAAAAGCTATATTCGCCGTATAAGACGCACCAACTTTCCTCCCCCAGTTTTGGGGAAGAAAAAGTGCGTCTTATACGGCGAAAAATACGGTAGATAGGATGTATATTATATTAATGTATTTATTTAGAAAGATTGGGGGATGTATATTAGATAGATAGGATGTATTGTATATTAGATAGGAGTGTATTGTATTGTATTTCATTGTATTTGTATTGTATGTATTTGATTTGTATGTATTTCCTTTTCAGGTGTGTGTAATATTTTTTTATTTTCTGTCGTGGGGGGGGGTTGTAATGTATTTTTTTATTTTATGTAATGTAGATTTTTTTTTGTGTGACTTTATTTGTTTTTATTTTCTGTAATTAGAGTGGTGGGGCTTATTAGGGGGTAGGTAGGTAGTGTAGGTGTTAATAGGTTAGTGTAGAGGGTGTTTAGTTGATATTTAGTGTTTTATTGGGGGGGTATAGAGCAGTGTAATGTTTATACTTAGTGTCATGATGGTCCTTGAGGACTGTCATGGCACTTATGTGGTTAATGTTGGGTGGTAACAAGCCCATAATGGTCTTAATATACCCTTATGGGACTGATGGGGTTAAATAGAGGCTTATGAGGGTCTGTATGGACCCCCATGAGTGACAGGGTTAATTAGGGGTTTATGGTGGTCTGTATTGACCCCCATGAGTGACAGGGTTAATTAAGGGTTTATGGGGGTCTGTATAGACTCCCATGAGTGCCAGGGTTATTTATGGGTTTATGTGGGTCTTTATTGACCCCCATGAGTGACAGGGTTAATTATATGTATTATGGGGGTCTGTATTGACCCCCATGAGTGACAGGGTTAATTAGGGCTTAATGTGGGTCTGTATTGACCCCCATGAGTGAGGGTGTTAATTAAGTGCTTATGGGGATCTATATTGACCACCATGAGTGACAGGGTTAATGAAGGGCTTATGGGGGTCTGTATTGACCCCCATTAGTGACCGGGTTAATGAAGGGCTTATGTGGGTCTGTATTGACCCCCATGAGTGACAGGGTTAATGAAGGGCTTATGGGGGTCTGTATTGACCCCCATGAGTGACATGGTTAATTAAGGGCTTATGGGGGTCTGTATTGACTCCCATGAGTGACAGTGTTAGTTAAGGGCTTATGGGGGTCTATATTGACCCCCATGGGTGAGGGGGTTATTTAGGGGTTTATGGGGGTCTGTATTGACCCCCATGAGTGACAGGGTTAATGGAGGGCTTATGAGGGTTTATATTGACTCCCATGAGTGAGGGGGTTAATGAAGGGCTTAAGGGCGTCTAATATGACCCCCATGAGTGAGGGGGCTAATGAAGTGCTTATGAAGGTCTGTATTGACCCCCATGAGTGACACAGTTAATGAAGGGCTCATGGGGGTCTGTATTGACCCCCATGAGTGACAGGGTTAATGAAGGGGGTTTATGGGGGTCAATATTGACCCCCATGAATGACAGGGTTAATTAGGGGTTTATGGGGGTTTGTATTGACCCCCATGTGTGAGGGGGTTAATTAAGTGCTTATGGGGGTCTGTATTGACCCCCATGAGTGACTGGGTTAATGAAGGGCTTATGGGGGTCTATATTGACCACCATGAGTGAGGGGGTTAATTAATGGTTGATGGGGCTCTGTATAGAGACCCATGCGTGATAGGATATTTTTTTTATAGAACAGGTCCTTTAAGGACCCGTAACATGGGAATTTAGAATTTTCATTGCAGCGGGGGTCCCCGATCACGTGCGATGGTTAATGTGGGGTTAATGCGGGTCTCCAAGCTTATCTTGGATCCAGTGGGGTTAATACGGGTTTCCGAGTTTATCTCGGATCCCTTCTTGGCTAAGTTGTACGTGGCTGGGCGGTCCTGGGTCTTTGAGCCTCGTTTTAGTTTTTTTCCATTTTTTCTCTCGCTTAGGCGATTTTCGTGTGTCTGAACTCGGGAATTTGGACTTAAATAGAGGTGTAACTTCACTTTCAGAGGTTCTGGGTGCCCCCCACCCCCATTGCTGTGGGTAAGCTTTTTATGTGTTTTTAGAGGGTATTTATTGTGTTTTGATTTTTTAGGTGCACGCGGTTTGCGAGGTCGTAATGGTGCCACTTGTGTGGGTGTTTGTAACAGCGTGTGAGGCGTTGAATGACTAAATAATAACACAATTTTCTGTTAATTGTTTGATTTAGGATTTTGTAGTTAGAAATATGCTAAAGCTACAATGTTATGAAAGAGAAAAAAACAAGAACATTTTTCATTCACTGGGTGGAACTGAAATGTATCCAGATGGAGGGATACCCAGAAGAGTACTCCATCTACAGCCCACTGGGAGGTAAACTCACAATCCTCCCAGTGGACAAAGTGGTCTCTGCCCGGATACGAGAGTGCACTCTTGATTAGGGAGGTAAAAATTCATTAATAAAACATAACTTTTAATTTCTTATGATTAAAAAAGCTTCTAAATAAAAAATATACATAAGCTGTTCTAAAAGAAAGAAATAACTATGGTAATGATTGGAAAACTTTAATGAATATAGTTCCCACAGAACCTCAAGTTCAAAGAGAAACAAACCTTGAAAAGCAGTCATGCGAAACGCGTCAGGGATTTTATTCTTGGCATATGGGGTCTTATTAGGAGCTCATGAGACCCATTTTTCCAAAACGAATACATCTTTAGATACATAGCCCCACGTATACCTAACAGATATTTTAATTGGCGAGTAGGGCAACGCAAATTCAGCTGCTAACAGTAAAGTGGAGAAAGCAACAGGACCACTAGAATACAGAGCTTTCCCATTCACTACAGACTGACAATTTAAATAAACTAAGCTAAAAAGGCAATATTTTATTTTATTTTATGTAAAACGTTTGTTGTTACACATTTTGCACAATGAAATAGCAACAAATGGACAATTTGTTATATTGCCTTTGTTTATTTGTATTCACATTTACAAATGTGTATGTTCAAACATGGGACATAGATGTTCTGTGGGAACTACAGTATATTCATTAGAGTTTTCCATTCATTGCCATCATTATTTCTTTCTTTTAGAATGGCCTGTATATATTTTTTTTAGTCACACGAAATTGCAAGTTACGTTTTATTCATGATTGTTTACCTCCCTAGTCAAGAGTGCTCCAATAAATAATTACTTTTTTAACTTGTTAATTTGGATCTGCTTGTATCTCGTTGTTGGCACCAATAAAATACTAAGTATTTTTTGACACAAAAGGGAAATGTTGGGATTACAGAATTTATAAGAGGATACGGTAGCGCACCAGTGCCCAGAACATGGCCTAACATGGTAGAAGAACCTCCTCTGCCAGATAGTGCTTCCTGGACTTATATATAGCCAGCTTGGGTAATGCCAGGAGTAGGTTGATGAGGAGGTCCCTGGCCTTGTTGCCCCGAGACACTGGGCGTCCAAAAAGGAAAAGGCAAGGAGAGAAATGCAGCTAGAACTGCATGGATAGAACTGGACCCAGTGTATTTTACTAAGCTTCATCTATATTGGCCTTTTTAAAGGACCAATCAGTAGTTGGTCACATCCCCACCTTGTGGTAGGGAGGAAACATGCCAACCCTTAAAATAGGAGTAAACGGTAAAATAAATAAAAATAAAATAAGGAATGTGGGGTGAAAAGAAACTAGATGGGGGGATACCAAGCCGAGTACACCATCTACATCCCACTGGGACGGGGCCAGCTTGGGTAATGCCAAGATTATGTTGACAAGGAGGTTCCTGACCCTGTTGCCCCAAGACACTGGACGCCCAAAAAGAAAAAGGTAAGGAGAGAAATGGTGCAATAATTGCAGGGGAGAACTGAACACATTGATAACACTGATAGGCCTTGTATAGGGCCAATCAGCAGATACTGGTTAGTGCCCCCACCTGGTGTTAGGGGTAAGGAAAAACAATCTGTAAAATAAATAATAAATGAAACAGTGGAGGTGAATTTGAAATGAATTAATATGGAGGGATACTGAGAAGAGTATTCCATCTACAGCCTGCTGGGGAGGCAAACTTACACATTCTCCCAGTGGACAAAGCCAGGTGGTACTTTGCCCGGATATGGCAGGGTACCAGTGTCCAGAAAATGGCCTCAGATGATGGTAGTACCTCCTCAGCCAAATACTGCTTCATGGAGTTATAAATAGCTCACTTGGCTAATGCCAGGAGCTGGTTGAAAAGGAGGTCCCTTGCCATGTTGCCCTGGGATGCTGGGTGCCCGAAAAATAAAAAGGCAAGGAGAGAAATACAGCAGAAGTTAGCTGTTCACAGTACTCTAGGTGAGGTCTATAGCATGAGATTAGAAGCTCTCTTCTTCTGCTGATAATTCCTCTACAATACATCCAACAATCCTACTTGCTTTAAAAACTGTCTGTGATGGGACCTGAACCTGCAGCCCCCAAGCTCCCAGTCAGTGCTATTCTTGCACTTAAAATTATGTTATTTTATCTGACAGAAATAGAGCAGTTCAATTCTAAACTGACATTTGCTTCTGGGGAGGAAAGCTATAGCAGGTCTGGATTAAAGCTATTAAAAAACAAAGATTATTACACTATCAACAAAGGTCTGCATAGTTAGAACTCTGGTATTCCCAGCAGTAACATACGGATGTGAGAGCCGGACCATAAAGAAGTCTGATTGCTATAGAGTTTGTGGTGATTCAATCAATCAGTACTACAATAAATGAAGACAAACTGTTCACTGGAAGGTTTGATCATGAGGCTGAAGCTCAAAAATTGTGTTCATACCAGGAGACGACAGGATTCCCTAAAGAAGACTTTGATGCTGGGAAAGATTGAAGAAGGGGGCGGCAGAAGTGGAGATGGATAGATGAGGTCACAGAAGCAATGAACATGAACTTGATGGAAATCAGAGGGGCAGTGGCTGGCATATGCACCTGGTGTCTTGTGGTCCATAGGGTCAGGCTACTTTGTATGTATTGTATGTATTGTTATTCTAATAATAAATAAAAATATATTAAAAAAGTTATAAAACAAAAGCATTACGTAGCAGGCATGGGTGTAGGAACTGGGTGGGACGAGGGGGACAAATCCTCCCCAGATTTTTCATTGTGTGTTTATGTGTAGAGAAGCAGTTATGTGTTTTTTATACTATAGTCAGTATCCCCCTCAGATTTTCTGTAGCGCCTCCACCCATGGAAGCAAGCAATGGTCATTAGACACCTGGATCTCCTCATGGGAGGGGCTTCCTTTACATCAGATATGTTTTTTTGCAGAGCAATGGTTTATATTTGTGGGTTAGTCTATTTCCAAGAGCTGAATGTGTGGATTTAATTTTGGTAAGTAACATTTCCTTCCCATACTGATTTTTTATATTTTCAAAAGAACCGTTCCTCTTGCCCCCAACCCCAACCTAGATGGGACTTGGGGACACAGGTAAGATCACCCACCATAGGTTTTAATACCAGAAGAGTTGCTGACACTGTCAACTATTATTTTAGTGGTTTAGTTACAGACAAAATTGTAAGCCTTAGTGATTGTGTTTTGTACTGTAGCAAACAGTAAGAGGGAGTCATGTGACGCTAATCCTCGACAAGACTGATCATGTCCTCTCTGGGGGGCAGCAGACTTTCATATTAAAGATCCAATTTAGGTCAAAACATTTAAACGAAGTGCCAAAAAAAGAGTCGGACATAAAACTGAGTGCATAACTTACATATTCTTATATGAAATATCTCATTGACACATGGTAAAAATGAAATGGGTATTCACTATTTTGCCTTTTATTATTATTATTATTATTATTATTATTATTATTATTATTATCTTTTATTTGTATCGCGCCAACATATTCCGTAGCGCTGTACAGGGGATGAGAACAAGGGAAATACACTTTTAACAAAATTCAAAAGTTGAAGAGCCCTGTTTTGAGCTTAGAATCTTAGCAGAAAGTGCTTTATCCCAAAGCACCCTACAAGACTGGAAAGTCGCTACTTACAATCTAAAGGGAATTAAAGGGCAGAGAACTGGGGAAGAGTAACAAATAAGGAATAGCAAGGGCCAGGAAGCAAGTGAAAGATAGAAAGAGTTTTATTTTAGAGGGAGAGGGGAGGGATCTGAGGTGAAAGACTAGTGTGCTGGCTGACACCTAGTCTTGAGATGATATATCTGCAAGTAGGAAGTCAGGTGTTTTCTATGGCTCTATAAATTTAATCTGAGTTGGGGTGGGTGGGCAATATTCTGAGTATCTCACAGATGTAGTACGCCTTAAACCAGAGTGAATTTGCACTGAAAGAAAGAGAGAGAATGGATTGGGGTCAGACAGTACAGGAAGATAGGGGAGTTAGGAAGGAATGGGAGAGAGACCATAGAATGAAGGTATTTGAGGAGGGGGGAGGAGATTTGAGGTAATTAGCCAGCCATAAATGGGGGAAGGATGGGCGAAGGTGGGGACGGCAAAGCAAGGTATAGGAAACAGTTAAAAATTGAAAACAAAATGTCAGAAATATTTCTATCTGCCAAGATATAATAACATGCATACAGTAGTGATATTAATAAACATATTGGCTCCAGGGATGGCACAGTTTCCATAGTCTTCTCCATACCTTCAGAGGTGTTGCTGTGAATGCAATTCTGAGTGTCTCACAGATGTAGTAGGCCTTAAACCAGAGTGAATTTGCACTGAAAGAAAGAGAGAATGGATTGGGGTCAGACAGTACAGGAAGATAGGGGAGTTTATTAAACATTGAAGTAAATTAACAACCCTTAGAATTCATGGTGACAAATGCGTTTTCTACAGAAGAGCCACTTGTTGCTCCTTTGTTGTTGTCTAGTCATTCAGTCGCATGGTCCGTAGTCAGTGCCCCTCTGAACTCCATCAAGATCATGTTCATTACTTCAGTGACCCCTTATTTGGGTGCCTTCAATCTTTCCCAGCATCGGTGTCTTCTCATGATATGGCCAGAATATTTGAGCTTCAGCCTCATGATCATTCCATACAGTGAACAGTTTGGCTTTATTTCCTGTAGTATTGGATCTTCTTGCAGTCCAAGGGACTCAAAGCAGTTTTCTCCAACACCACAATTTAAAAGCGTCAATTCTCCGGCGTTCAGACTTCTTTATGGTCCAGCTCTCACATCCGTATGTTACTACTGCGAATACCATAGATGTTACTATACGGACCTTTGTTGATCGTGTAATATCTTTACTCTTTACTAGCTTGTCCAAACTCGTCATAGATTTCCTCCCCAGAAGCAAAGCTTTTTAATTCCATGGTTGCAGTCACCATCTGAAGAGATCTTGAATCCCAGGAAAATAAAATCTGTCACTGCCTGCACTTCTTCCCCATCTATTTGGCAAGAACTGAGATTGTCATTTGCCATGATCTTTTTAACGTTGAGCAGCAGGCCATCTTTTGCACTTTCTTCTTTTCCCCTTATCAAAAATACCTTTAGTTCCTCCTCACTTTCAGCCATCAGGGTAGTATCATCGCCGTATCTGAGGTTGTTGATATTTCTTCCAGCAATATTGATTGATCTTTATTGAGCCAAATTTGGCTCTAAAGCCATAGGTTTCTTACAAAAACAAGTGGAAGACATTGATTTCGAACCAATGACTTATTAATTAAAACATTTTATAAAACAACAAACTTATCACTACACCAGCACACTAGGGTCTAAAGAGAAAGTATAAACGTTAAAGTTATATATATATATATATATATATATATATATATATATATATATATATATATATGTTCATATAATTAGTAAAATATTTATTTTTAAAATAAACACAAACTCAATACTGATTTTTTAACAGTAAAGGAAAAAGCCAGTGTCTGTGGGGATTTGAACCCAGGACCTTTGCCACAACAGTCTATAGCCTTACTTACTATGCTATATGATATATTACTGTATTAGGTGCCAGAATACAATTAAGTAGTTACAAATCACTTAGAGCGGCCAGATTCAAAGTCTATGCACCTGATTCTAATTAATATTCATTACAATCCCTCTAAATTTCTTGATCACCTTTCTGCCTGGCTCCCTCACTTTGGCCCTCATTCAATTGCAATTTGGCCAATTGAATAGGGCTCTAAATAAGCACATAACATATTTTTTTTAAATAAGTTTTTAGTAAGTAAGCATCTATCCAAAAGCAAGGTTTTTACTAACTAAAAACTTCTTTAAAAAAATATGCTACGTGAATGAGGGCCTTTGTCTCCTCCAATGTTCCTTCACTGGTACTTGGAGATTTTAACATTGCCGTTGACACTCCCACCTCCCCAGCAGCAGCCAAACTGCTTGCACTCACCTCTTCCCTTGCCCTTTCACAACTAACAGATTCTTCTACTCATCATGCTGGACACTCTCTTGACCTTATCTTCACCAATCTCCGCACAACCTCCAACCCAGTCATCCACCCACTCCCTCTATCTGACCATCACTTCCTTACCTTCAACCTCACCACATCTTCCACTCAACACCCTTCTTCAATGCCTGCCACCATCACCCACAGAAACCTTCTAGCACTTGACCCGGCACAGCTCTCCACTATTATCCAACCCCTTCTCAGCCCATCACCATCCTCAACTGCCCTGACACTGCCACCTCACCCAATAACTCTACTCTCTCTTCCACCCTTGACACCCACACCCCCATAACCAGGCACAGACGCTCTCGCTCTCATCCCCCAACCATGGCACACTACACAAACACAATGCATCCAGCGGTGCTCCCAGACTGCCGAACGACTATGGAGGAAATTACGCACTTCAGCAAGTTTCCTCCACTGCAAATTTATGCTACGCTCCTATTCCTCTGCCCTCAACCTCTCCAAACAGTTCTTCTTCACATCACTAATATCAACTCTGTCCTCCAACCTCAAGCGTCTGTTCGCTACTTTCAATACTCTTCTCCCCCACCACCTCCTCTCTCACAGCTGAAGACTTCGACAAACATTTTATGCATAAAATTGGTTCACACACTCCTGCCTCTTAACTAACCAAAAACACCTAGTCTTCTCCCTTTCCCAATCCCACAGCCATTTTGAACTGCTTTGACAGGCTACAGAGGACGAAGTCTCCAGCCTGCTATCATCGCCTCGCTACCTGTCCTCTGTATCCTATTCCATCTCAGTTCATCTCTCCCCTCTCCACCACACTAATCTCAGCTCTCGCACATATCATCAACCTTTCCCTAAATACTGGCATATTTCCATCTTCTCTAATACGTGCTATAATTACACCCACCCTCAAGAAACCCGACTCTGATGTCGCATCTGACTTCCCCATGCTTCTAAATTGCTGGGGCGGCTCGTTTGTTCTGCTAATGACCTTCTTCTTTCTACAACTCTTGTCACCTCCTCTCACTCTTGCCTTGTGCTGCTCCTATTCTCTGGAACTCCTTGCTTCGCTCCACCAGACTATCCTCCCGCCTGAAAACAATCAAAACCTCACTAACAACACATCTCTTTAAAGAAGCGTATCACCTTCCATCCTAATACGCTCAGCATCTCTCGCTCCCTCCTGTACCACACACAATACATTTAGGTTGTACATCTGCGAGTTTCAATCTTGTGTCGGCGCTTTGGGGAAAGCACTATGGACACCGGATTCCAAGCTCCATGCTTTGCTATGTGTTCCTTTGTATTTATCTCTGCTTGGAACTTAACTTATGTACAGCGCTACGGAATATGGCGGCGCGTTACAAATAAATGATAATAATAATTACATCCTGCATGGTGCAGAGCTCATTGCTAATTTAGGAGAGTCAACAAACTGAAATAGCCTGACTTCTATTAATCATAACTCCATGAGTTCAAAATCAATATTAAAAAGGAAATCCCTTTTTCCACATGCTTTGTCACTCTCTATCTAATGATGCAGAGCACATATAGGGGAGTTTTGTGGTCTTTAAGTGGTTGATCCGTTGCAACATGGCTGTAGGTTGGGGAAGATGTAGGTGGATTCCTGATGTTATGTTTTCAGATAATGTAACTGATCTTAAAGACAGTGATAATGTTTATGTTTCTTCCTCATATTATGACACATTATGGGAAAGACGTTTCATTAGGAGAGTGGTGCACTAATTGTGCTGCAAATAATGCTTCTACATAAATAGTGTCAAATATGGAGCTTAGTAATTATTTCAAAGCTACATGAATATTTAATTATCTACTTTGTTAACATGCATATTACTATTAGTTATTATAGCTGAAATGAAAATGTATTAATTGTAGTTATTTAAAAAATCAGAAATACATTATACAGATATGAGAATCTGGGAAAACTATGTTTACATTAATTATTTGTAAAATAAATCACCTTTTAGATTATCACGTTAAAGGAAGTCTGAAACTTTAAATTGGCCTGGCTTTATTCTGAAGCTGAAGTGTATTGGAACTTGAAACTGCTCCAAGGAAGCATCAACTTGGGCAACATTTCCCCTGATCGCATCTAATATTTGACCTAAACTGGAGCTCATTTGGAATTGGGAGATGATTAAGATGATCTCCAAATGAAATAAGGAGGATTTGAGAGATCCATCTTACGTTAAAGGGCCTCTGAAATTGGGTAATATTTTAGCATAATTGTAAGTAGTTATTTTGGGGAACCAAGAGGTAACACCAATTTGAAGCCGAGCAGGGTTGGGCCTGGCCAGTACTTGGATGGGAGACCACTTTGGAATATAAGGATCTGTATGCCAACTGGAAAAGGAACTGGCAACCCACTGCAGTATCTCTGCCATTAAAGCCAAGTGGATCAGCATGACCATGGACATAAGATGTTCCCGGTGTGTTGCGGTCCATGAGGTTACAGAGAGTCAGACACGACTGAATGACCTACAGTATCAACAACAAAGTAGTTATTTTAAAGAAAGTTTTAATCATTTTAAAGAAATTTTAAATATTATTGAGAAGAAATGTCTCACTGGCCCCCAGTGTAAAATAATGTGCCCCCCATTTGTAGCTTCTCTATACAAGTAAGATTCCTAAATATCAATGTCAATAAAGAAAGCCAAATATAAATGTAGATGGTCAGTTCATCCCTTGGATGATCATATTCTCTTTCTATAAAATAAGTATTTGTTCCTCTCCACTATTAAATTAAGAGACTCCCTGGGAGCAGATGGCCCCTATGCTGTTGTGTCCCCCAGTGCTTTGCACCTGCTGCACCAGCAGTAGCTCTGCCAACCGGTGGTGACTAAAACAAGTACTACAGTGGATTTTCTTTTCATTGTGGACTTTTGAATAACTAAATGTGATAATTATTAGAAAACAAAATAAAAAGTAAGAAAGTAAACACACCCTTTACATTTTGCAACTTTTATATGTATAATGTTTTATTTTACTCTGTATATAATATCCCTGTGTATCGATTTACTTTTATGTACTTTTTTTTTTAATTAAGTGCTAATAAGCTCTGTTTTTACTGACTGGAATCAAAAAAATAGTCTCTGTATGGGACTTCCCACTGCATCATATTCAGACAAGACTCTGTAGGCCTGGGTGTGCAGTGTAGTGTCCTAGCCTATCAGGGACCACATCCCAGCAGCACATTGCAGAGATATGGTAACTGATTGGTTGCTTTGAGACACTGCACAGTTAGTACTACAAAGCATGGTGTAGGAGCTGGGGTTAAGGGGGGGGGGGGGGGTAAGGGGGACAAATCCCCCCAGATTTCTTGTTGTGTGTATGTATGCATATAGAAGATGTTGTTCTGTGTATCAAGTGAGCTCTAACCCCCCAGAATTATTTTGGCTCCTACACCACTGCTACAAAGTCTGTGTATTCATGAGCTGTAGAGGGCAGACCCATACAGGGACTATTTTATTGATTTTATGCAGTAAAATAATATAAGCACTTAATAAAATAAAGTATATAAAAGTAAATAATATTATTAATATTATAATATAAAATCTGATGTATTTCTTTATATATTATACTAGCGACTTGCCCGTCAAGAATGACGCAGCAAAAACATTTGAAGCCATGGCAATGCTGTTTGCCTTCAGCGCTCATTGCAAGCCTCTCCTCTGGTGTACGTTTGCTCCTCTGAGCAGCTTCACCTCACTCCCAGATGTCCCGGCTGTTCCCCCGTGCTGTGTGTCATGTTTTTGTTGCTTTCTTATTTTTTGTGTTTGTGTGTCTTTTGCTGTAAACTTCGTATTTTTCCTATCTCGTAATTTTTTTTTCTAAGTTCTGCATCTCGTAATGTTTTTTTTTCTAAGTCCCTCGATGAGTGCCGAATGTGCTCTGAGCTAATGGCTCGCCGAGCAAGAGATGAGCGATGTGGTGCACCTAAGTCGTATGCGTGTAAGCCGTATGTACGCAAAGCGCAAAGGCGTCTCGTAGTTCGAGAATTATAATACGTGATTATATACCTAGTAATATCCAGGAACATTAAGTCTAATAAGTATATTTCAGACGTTTGCCTACTGCAACCTCTTCATATTTTCTTTTCAATTTGCAAATTTTAATGTAACAAAGGAAAATAAAGGCTGACCTTGAGATTCCAAAAGGAAGAGAAACATATTTCTACTTTAAACCATTTCCCTCATAATTGGGCCTGCTTTTAAGAAGTCCCCTGCAGCACTCGAGGGGTTATCAGTGACACAGAATCAAATCTCATACATTATTCAGAAAACTTTCCCAGTAAAAGATTCATGTAGTAAATATGGGGGGGATTTCCTGGCTCCTGTAGGACCCCCTGCAGCCTTTTGATAACAGTTTGACTTTACAAATGATAATTGTGCAATCCCAGATCAACTCCGGCAGCTCCTATAAATTCTACTATTGCATCAAAAGACAATTTTCAGATCATCTCTTCAGCTATGGAGAAGTTGATTATAGAGGATGGCTTGACAGAGAACGTCTGCCCGACTCGGCCATCAGATCTATCAATAAGACGGAAATTTGCAGAGCTGGAATTGGTTCTGCCGGAGCCGACAGAAGTGTAAATCCTGCAATGCTATTACATGTCTTGTATTGGCCATATGGTAACAATATGATGGTGCCCTGCTGGGGAAATCCATCACTGGAGAGATGTTACAGTGCTGAGGGTTTAAGTACAAGATGATAGGGAGCGGTGTGTATTGATGTAAGATTGTTATTCCTTACAGGCTCTACATATATCTAACATACACGTCACGATTCCACCAATCTGTACAGATATCAGCCAGACACCTTCAATTAATAAGAAATGCTTATACGCACTCACAATTGTGTAATCTGCAGTAACAACTGTGTATATATATATATATATATATATATATATATATATATAGTAAAAAATAGTAAGTGTTCACATTTGAGCTTCTAAAAAAAGTAAAAAAAAACTTGTTTCCTGCTTAGAATTCCGAGAAATACAGTTATCGTACTGCATTCTGGGAGCCTAGGCAGGGACATACAAAGGCTTTGTTCTTTAATCCAAGTACCATTTCAACCAAAGCAAAGCCCTTGGTGGATTAAGTACAAGCCAGTAAACCTACCCACAGGCAGCACTGTTTCGAGGTTACTGCCTTTCATCAGTGTGGGGCCGGTTCCTAGCTGGATTTTTTGAGGAGTTTGTTTACCACAACAATCATTTAATCATTTAATTCATGGTGGGCAAATACAGTTATTACACTGCATTCTGGGAACGGGCAGAGACATGCAAATGTGCCCACAAAGGCTTCACTCTTGCAATACATAACCATTTCAAACAAGCTTCCCTTAAGTATATGTCCGCTGTATAGCACAGCTTTGAGCAAAGCTCAGGATGGATTATACACAAGCCAAGAATCCGACCCATGTATAGCTGTTTCAAGGTTACTGCCTCTCATATACTAAACTAAACTATAATCATGAGGGGTCCTATGAACCACCATGGTACCTAGACCTAACCATTAACCCCTTATGGACTCCCATGTTACCTAACATTAACCCATATACCATGGTGTTCTATACAGACCGCCATGATATACTAAATTATAACCATGAGGGTTCCTATGGACCTTCATGATACCTAAACCTAACCATTAACCCCTTATGGACTCCCATGTTACCTAACATTAACCCATATACCATGGTGTTCTATACAGATCGCCATGATATACTAAATTATAACCATGAGGGTTCCTATGGGTCTCCATGATACCTAAACCTAACCATTAATCCCTTATGGACCACCATGCTACCTAACATTAACCCATACAACATGGGGGTCTATAAAAACTGCAGTGGTATACTAAACTATAAGTATTCTATTTTGCCTTTAACCAAGATACCAACCTACAGATGATGGGGACTGCCATGGGTACCAAAATGGCTCCACAATACGCAAATCTATTTATGGCCAATCTAAAAGAAACATTCCTATCTGTATCCATTTACAAACCATACAAATACTACCATTACATGGATGATCTGTTCATCATCTGGACAGAAGGAGAAAGCAAACTCAACACCTTCCATTCATCTATAAAACGTAAAATGGATTTCTCCACAGAACAGGTAAACTGTCTAGACACTACTATATCCATCACCAATGGCACTCTCCACTCATCTATATATAGGAAACCCACAGATAGATGCAGCTACCTACACAGCTCCAGTTTCCATCCCTCCCATACCAAACAAGACATCATCCATAATCAAGCTATTAGATACCATCGGATTTGCTCAAACACTGGAGACCGTGATAAAAATTTAAAAACAATATGGACTTGGGTTTTCTAACATATTATCAGAATTTCATATGTTTTTTTCTTATTATACCATAACAGACTTAGCACTCTTAGTGAGAGGTTTGTCCAACAGGAAAGATATCACAGTGCTCTGTTTTTTCATGTATATATTGTTGTATATGAGTATATAATTTGTGTATATATGTTTCCTTTACTATGTTGTGTTTATTACCCTATATGTATTTACCTGATGATGCCAGATGCTGTCCCACTCTCTCTGCATCAAACTGAGGGTCCCATCTCATGTTAGTATTGTTTCAGACTTGATAAAGAGAGATTAAACCTCACGAAAGCTCGTCATTATAAAGAAGACGTTTGGCCAATATAAAAGTTATCAAATTCTACTACAATACTCATTATTAATCTATATATATATAGATTAATAATTACTAAATTACTAATATATATATATATATATATATATATATATATATATATATATATATATATATATACAGTATATATACACAGGTATACCTCCTTTAAAACTACCCCATTTAGCTCGTATTCACTATAGAGATGTTTTTGCCTGCCGGACCCCTTTGAACGCACTGATTCGCTATAAGAAAACCGAATCCAGGATGACCCACAAGCTTCAACATCAATAATCTAAAGTTTATATTTCTGCTAATGGTCAGGTTGTGTTAGTGTTCTGTTTGCTGTTTCTTTAAAGTTCACATAAAACCAAAAAAGTTTAAATTTCAATTGAAATTGTTTTTGTCATAAGTTCCGCTATCTCTATCTTCTCCATGTTCCCCTATCCCTATCTTCCCCATGTTCCCCTATCCCTATCTTCCTCATGTTCCCCTATCCATATCTTCTACATGTTCCCCTATCCCTGTCATCCCCATGTTCCCCTATCCCTATCTTCACCATGTTCCCCTATCCCTATTTTTCCCCATGTTATCCTATCCCTATCATCCCCATGTTCCCCTATCCCTAGGTTTCCAATGTTCTCCTATCCGTATCTTCCCCGTTTTCACCTATCCCTAATTTCCCCATGTTCCCCTATCCCTATCTTCCCCATGTTCCCCTATCCCTAATTTCCCCATGTTCCCCTATCCCTATCATCCCCATGTTCCCCTATCCCTATCTTCCCCATGTTCCCCTATCCCTAATTTCCCCATGTTCCCCTATCCCTATCTTCCCCATGTTCCCCTATCCCTATCTTCCCCATGTTCCCCTATCCCTATGTTCCCCATGTTCTCCTATCCATACCTTCCTCATGTTCTCCTATCCCTATGTTCCCCATGTTCCCTTATCCCTATTTTCCCCATGTTTCCATATCCCTATCTTCCCCATGTTCTCCTTTCCATATCTTCCCCATGTTCCCCTATCCCTATCTTCCCCATGTTCCCCTATCCCTATCTTCCCCATGGTCCCCTATCCCTATCTTTCCCATGTTCCCTTATCCCTATTTTCCCTGTCTTCCCCTATCCCTATTTTTTCCATGTTCCCCTATCCCTATCTTTCAAATGTTCTCCAATCCCTATCTTCCACATGTGCCCCTATCCCTATCTTCCTCATGTTCTCCTATCCCTATGTTCCCCATGTTCCCTTATCCCTATCTTCCCCATGTTCCCCTATCCCTATCTTCACCATGTTCCCCTATCCCTATTTTCCCCATGTTATCCTATCCCTATCATCCCCATGTTCCCCTATCCCTAGGTTTCCAATGTTCTCCTATCCGTATCGTCCCCGTGTTCACCTATCCCTATTTTACCAATGCTCTCCTATCCCTATCTTCCCCATGTTCTCCTATCCCTATCTTCCCCAAATTACCCTATCCCTAACTTCCCCATGTTCCCCTATCCCTATCTTCCCCATGTTCCCCTATCCCTAATTTCCCAATGTTCCCATATCCCTATCATCCCCATGTTCTCCTATCCCTATCTTCCCCATGTTCCCCTATCCCTATGTTCCCCATGTTCTCCTATCCCTATCTTCCTCATGTTCTCCTATCCCTATGTTCCCCATGTTCCCCATCCCTATTTTCCCCATGTTCCCCTATCCCTATCTTCCCTATGTTCTCCTTTCCCTATCTTCCCCATGTCCCCCTATCCCTATATTCCCCATGTTCCCCTATCCCTATCTTCCCGATGGTCCCCTATCCCTATCTTTCCCATGTTCCCTTATCCCTATTTTCCCCATCTTCCCCTATCCCTATTTTTCCCATGTTCCCCTATCCCTAAGTTTCCCATGTTCTCCTATCCCTATCTTCCCCATGTCCCCCTATCCCTATCTTCCACATGTCCCCCTATCCCTATCTTCCCCATGGTCCCCTATCCCTATCTTCCCCATGTTCCCCTATCCCTATTTTCCCCATGTTCTGCTATCCCTATCTTCACTGTGTTCCCCTATCCCTATTTTTCCCATGTTTCCCTATCCCTATCTTCCCCATGTTCTTCTATCCCTATTTTCCCCATGTTCCCCTATCTCTATCTTCCCCATGTTCTCCTATCCCTATGTTCCCCATGTTCCCTATATCCCTATTTTCCCTGTGTTCCCCTATCCCTATCTTTCCCGTGTTCCCCTATCCCTATCTTTCCCGTGTTCTCCTATCCCTATCTTCCCCATGTCCACCTATCCCTATCTTCCCCATGTTCCCCTATCCCTATCTTCCCCATGTTCCCCTATTCCTATTTTCCCCATGTTCTGCTATCCCTATCTTCACTGTGTTCCCCTATCCCTATTTTCCCCATGTTCCCCTATCCCTATCTTCCCCATGTTCTTCTATCCCTATTTTCCCCATGTTCCCCTATCTCTATCTTCCCAATGTTCTCCTATCCCTATGTTCCCCATGTTCCCTATATCCCTATTTTCCCTGTGTTCCCCTATCCCTATCTTTCCCGTGTTCCCCTATCCCTATCTTTCCCATGTTCTCCTATCCCTATCTTCCCCATGTCCACCTATCCCTATCATCCCCATGTTCCCCTATCCCTATTTTTCCCATGTTACCCAATCCCTATCTTCCACATGTTCTCCTATCCCTATCTTCCCCATGTTCTCCTATCCCTATGTTCCCCATGTTCCCCTATCCCTATCTTCCCCATGTTCTCCTATCCCTATCTTCCCCATGTTCCCCTATCCCTATCTTCCCCATGTTCCCCTATCCCTATCATCCCCATGTTCCCCTATCCCTATCATCCCCATGTTCCCCTATCCCTATCATCCCCATGTTCCCCTATCCCTATCATCCCCATGATCCCCTATCCCTATCTTCCCCATGTTCTCCTATCCCTATCTTGACCATGGTCCCCTATCCCTATCTTCCCCATGACACCCCTATTCCTTTTTTAACCCATGTTCCCCTATCCCTATATTCCCCATGTTCTCCTATCCCTATCTTCCCCATGTTCCCCTATCTCTATCTTCCTCATGTTCTTCTATCCCTATGTTCCCCATTTTCCCCTATCCCTATCTTCCACATGTTCCCCTAACCCTATATTCCCCATGTTCTCCTATCCCTATCTTCGCCATGTTCTCCTATTCCTATCTTCCCCATGTTCCCTTATCCCCATCTTCCCCATGATCTCCTATCCCTATCTTCCTCATGTACCCCTATCCCTATCATCCCCATGTTCTCCTATCCCTATCTTCCCCATGTTCCCCTATCTCTATCTTCCTCATGTTCTCCTATCCCTATCTTCCCCATGTTCCACTATACTTATCTTCCCCATGTCCCAATATCCCTATTTTCCCCATGCTCCCCTCTCCCTATTTTCCCCATGTTCTCCTATCCCTATCTTCACTGTGTTCCCCTATCCCTATTTTCCCCATGTTCCCCTATCACTATCTTCCCCATGTTCTCCTATCCCTATCTTCACCATGTTCTTCTATCCCTATCTTCCCCATGTTCCCCTATAACTATCTTCCTCATGTTCTCCTATCATATCTTCTCTATGTTCCCCTATCTCTATCTTCCCCATGTTCCCTATCCCTATCTTCCCCATGTTCTCCTATCCCTAGCTTCCCCATGTTCAACTATCCCAATCTTCCCCACATTCCCCTATTCCTATCTTTCCCATGTTCCCCTATCCCTATCTTCCCCATGTTCTCTTATCCCTATCTTCCCCATGTTCCCCTATCCCTATGTTCCCCTTGTTCCCCTATCCCTATCTCCCCCATGTTCTTCTTTCCCTATCTTCCCCATGTTCCCCTATCCCTATCTTCCCCATGTTCCCCTATCCCTATCTTTCCCATGTTCCGCTATCCCTATCTATCCCATGTTCTCCTATCCCTATCTTCCCCATGTCCACCTATCCCTATCATCCCCATGTTCCCCTATCCCTATGTTCCCCATGTTCCCCTATCTCTATCTTCCTCATGTTCTCTATCACTTTGTTCCCCATGTTCTCCTATTCCTATCTTCCCCATGTTCCCTTATCCCCATCTTCCCCATGATCTCCTATCCCTATCTTCCTCATGTACCCCTATCCCTATCATCCCCATGTTCTCCTATCCCTATCTTCCCCATGTTCCCCTATCTCTATCTTCCTCATGTTCTCCTATCCCTATCTTCCCCATGTTCCACTATACCTATCTTCCCCATGTCCCAATATCCCTATTTTCCCCATGCTCCCCTCTCCCTATTTTCCCCATGTTCTCCTATCCCTATCTTCACTGTGTTCCCCTATCCCTATTTTCCCCATGTTCCCCTATCACTATCTTCCCCATGTTCTCCTATCCCTATCTTCACCATGTTCTTCTATCCCTATCTTCCCCATGTTCCCCTATACCTATCTTCCTCATGTTCTCCTATCATATCTTCTCTATGTTCCCCTATCTCTATCTTCCCCATGTTCCCTATCCCTATCTTCCCCATGTTCTCCTATCCCTAGCTTCCCCATGTTCCCCTATCCCAATCTTCCCCACATTCCCCTATTCCTATCTTTCCCATGTTCCCCTATCCCTATCTTCCCCATGTTCTCTTATCCCTATCTTCCCCATGTTCCCCTATCCCTATGTTCCCCTTGTTCCCCTATCCCTATCTCCCCCATGTTCTCCTTTCCCTATCTTCCCCATGTTCCCCTATCCCTATCTTCCCCATGTTCCCCTATCCCTATCTTTCCCATGTTCCGCTATCCCTATCTATCCCATGTTCTCCTATCCCTATCTTCCCCATGTCCACCTATCCCTATCATCCCCATGTTCCCCTATCCCTATGTTCCCCATGTTCCCCTATCTCTATCTTCCTCATGTTCTCTATCACTATGTTCCCCATGTTCCCCTATCCCTATCTTCCCCATGTTCCCCTATCTCTATCTTCCTCATGTTCCCCTAACCCTATATTCCCCATGTTCACCTATCCCTATGTTCCCCATGTTCTCCTATCCCTATCTTTCCCATGTTCCCCTATCCCTATTTTCCCCTTGTTCTTTTAAACCCCAATATTCCTCATGTTCTCCTATCCCTATGTTCCCCATGTTCCCCTATCCCTATTTTCCCCATGTTCCCCTATAACTATCTTGCCCATGTTCTCCTATACCTATCTTCCCCATGTTCTCCTATCCCTATCTTGACCATGTTCCACTATCCCTATGTTCCCCTATTCCTATCTTCCTCATGTTCTCCTATCCCTATGTTCCCCATGTTCCCCTATCTCTATGTTCCTCATGTTCTCCTATCACTATGTTCCCCATGTTCCAATATCCCTATCTTCCACATGTTCCCCTAACCCTATATTCCCCATGTTCTCCTATCCCTATCTTCGCCATGTTCTCCTATTCCTATCTTCCCCATGTTCCCTTATCCCCATCTTACCCATGATCCCCTATCCCTATCTTCCTCATGTTCCCCTATCCCTATCATTCCCATGTTCACCTATCCCTATCATTCCCATGTTCACCTATCCCTATCTTCCCCATGTTCACCTATCCCTATGTTCACCATGTTCCCCTATCCCTATCTTCCCCATGTTCCCCTATCTTCCTCATGTTCTCCTATCCCTATGTTCACCATGTTCCACTATCCCTATCTTCCCCATGTTCCCCTATCCCTATCTTCCCCATGTTCCCCTAGCCCCATCTTCCCCATGATCCTCTATCTCTATCTTCCTCATGTTGCCCTATCCCTATCTTCCCCATGTTCCCCTAGCCCCATCTTCCCCATGATCCTCTATCTCTATCTTCCTCATGTTCTCCTATCTTCCTCATGTTCTCCTATCACTATGTTCCCCATGTTCCACTATCCCTATCTTCCCCATGTTCCCCTATCCCTATCTTCCCCATGTTCCCCTAGCCCCATCTTCCCCATGATCCTCTATCTCTATCTTCCTCATGTTCCCCTATCCCTATCTTCCCCATGTACCCCTATCTCTATCTTCCTCATGTTCTCCTATCCCTATGTTCACCATGTTCCCCTATCCCTATCTTCCCCATGTTCCCCTATCTTCCTCATGTTCTCCTATCCCTATGTTCACCATGTTCCCCTATCCCTATTTTCCCCATGTACCCCTATCTTCCTCATGTTCTCCTATCCCTATGTTCACTATGTTCCCCTATCCCTATCTTCCCCATTTTCCCCTATCTTCCTCATGTTCTCCTATCCCTATGTTCACCATGTTCCCCTATCCCTGTCTTCCCCATGTTCCCCTATCTCTGTCTTCCCCATGTTCCCCTATCCCTGTCTTCCCCATGTTTTCCTATCCCTATCTTCGCCATGTTCTCCTATCCCTATCTAACCCATGTTCCGCTATCCCTATTTTGCCCACGTTCCCCTATCCCAATCTTCTCCACGTTCCCCTATTCCTATCTTTCCCATCTTCCCCTATCCCTATCTAACCCATGTTCTCCTATCCCTATCTTCCCCATGTTCCCCTATCCCTATGTTCCCCTTGTTCTCCTGTCCCCCAATTTTCCCCATGTTCCCCTATCCCTATTTCCCCCTTTTTCCCCTATCTCTATCTTCCTCATGTTCTCTTATCCCTATGTTCACCATGTTCCCCTATCCCTATCTTCCTCATGTTCTCCTATCCCTATGTTCACCATGTTCCCCTATCCCTATCTTCGCCATGTTCTCCTATTCCTATCTTCCCCATGTTCCCTTATCCCCATGTTCCCCATGATCCCCTATCCCTATCTTCCTCATGTTCCCCTATCCCTATGTTCACCATGTTCCCCTATCCCTATCTTCCCCATGTTCCACTATCCCTTTCTTCCCCATGTTCCCCTATCCCTGTCTTCCCAATGTTCTCCTATCCCTATCTTCGCCATGTTCTCCTATTCCTATCTTCCCCATGTTCCCTAATCCCCATCTTCCCCATGATCCCCTATCCCTATCTTCCACATGTTCCCCTATCCCTATCATCCCCATGTTCACCTATCCCTATATTCCCCATGTTCACCTATCCCTATGTTCCCCATGTTCTCCTATCCCTATCTTTCCCATGTTCCCCTATCCCTATTTTCCCCTTGTTCTTTTAAACCCCAATCTTCCCCATGTTCTCCTATCCCTATGTTCCCCATGTTCCCCTATCCCTATTTTTCCCATGTTCCCCTGTAACTATCTTGCCCATGTTCTCCTATACCTATCTTCCCCATGTTCTCCTATCCCTATCTTGACCATGTTCCACTATCCCTATCTTCCCCATGTCCCAATATCCCTATCTTCCGCATGCTCCCCTATCCCTAATTTCCCCATGTTCTCCTATGCCTATCTTCACTGTGTGCCCCTATCACTATCTTCCCCATGTTCTGCTATCCCTATCTTCCCCATGTTCTGCTATCCCTATCTTCCCCATGTTCTGCTATCCCTATCTTCCCCATGTTCTGCTATCCCTATCTTCCCCATGTTCTGCTATCCCCATCTTCCCCATGTTTTCCTATCCCTATCTTCCCCATGTTTTCCTATCCCTGTCTTCCCCATGTTTTCCTATCCCTATCTTCCCCATGTTCCACTATCCCTATCTTCCCCATGTCCCAATATCCCTATCTTCCCCATGCTCCCCTATCCCTTTTTTCCACATGTTCTCCTATCCCTATCTTGACTGTGTTCCCCTATCCATATTTTCCCCATGTTCCCCTATCACAATCTTTCCCATGTTCTCCTATCCCTATCTACTCCATGTTCCCCTATCCCTATCTTCCTCATGTTCTGCTATCACTATTTCCCCATGTTCCCCTATCTCTATCTTCCTCATGTTCTCCTATCCCAATGTTCCCCATGTTCCCCTATCCCTATCTTCCCCATGTTCCTCTATCTCTATGTTCCCCATGTTCTCCTATACCTATCTTCCTCATGTTCTCTTACCCCTATGTTCCCCATGTTCCCTTATTCCTATGTTCTCCTTTACCTATCTTCCCCATGTTCCCCTATCACTATCTTCCCCATGTTCCCCTATCCCTATCTTCTCCATGGTCCCCTATCCCTATCTTCCCCATGGTCCCCTATCCTTATCTTTCCCATGTTCCCTGTATCCCTATCTTCCCCATGTTCTCCTATCCCTATGTTCCCCATGTTCCCTTATCCCTATCTTCACCATGTTCCCCTATCCCTATCTTCCCCATGTTCTCCTATCCCTATCTTCCCCATGTTCTCCTATCCCTATCTTCCTCATGTTCTCTTATCCCTATGTTCCCCATGTTCCCCTATCCCTATATACCCCATGTTCTCCTATCCCTATCTTCGCCATGTTCTCCTATTCCTATCTTCCCCATGTTCCCTAATCCCCATCTTCCCCATGATCCCCTATCACTATCTTCCTCATGTTCCCCTATCCCTATCATCCCCATGTTCACCTATCCCTATATTCCCCATGTTCACCTATCCCTATGTTCCCCATGTTCTCCTATCCCTATCTTTCCCATGTTCCCCTATCCCTATTTTCCCCTTGTTCTTTTAAACCCCAATCTTCCCCACGTCCCCCTATCCCAATCTTCTCCACGTTCCCCTATTCCTATCGTTCCCATGTTCCCCTATCCCTATCTTCCCCATGTTCTCCTATCCCTATCTTCCCCATGTTCCCCTATCCCTATGTTCCCCTTGTTCTCCTGTCCCCCAATTTTCCCTATGTTCCCCTATCCCTATTTCCCCCATGTTCCCCTATCTCTATCTTCCTCATGTTCTCCTATCCCTATGTTCACCATGTTCCCCTATCCCTATCTTCCTCATGTTCTCCTATCCCTATGTTCACCATGTTCCCCTATCCCTATCTTCGCCATGTTCTCCTATTCCTATCTTCCCCATGTTCCCTTATCCCCATGTTCTCCATGGTCCCCTATCCCTATCTTCCTCATGTTCCCCTATCCCTATGTTCACCATGTTCCCT